>VZUA01033818.1:1877-12122 GCA_013401035.1 Horornis vulcanius | reverse complement strand
AAGTCCATGCAAAGGATCAACATCTGGTGACCAGAGTAGCTTCAGCATTGACACAGGCAAAGTATGCACAAAGAAAAAGCAGAGTATGGCACTGGCTTCAGTAATACAATTTAAAGCAGTTATTAACTATAATCCTATAGTATATTAATTAGAGAAAGTTTAATTGTTCACAGTAGCAGAATCAAAATCTTGTTAAAGAAACTAAAGAAGTTTTATCTCTAGTTTTACAGAGGAATAAAGTGCCCAAGAGATTGACTCCCCTATGTTTTAGTTCTTCATGCTTATTTAATTCACATTAAATTTCCCTCTCCATGTTGTCTCTCTGATCTTTTGGGCTTCTGCTTGAAGGATGGGGCGCATTGCATGGAACAGTTTCAGATTCAACACCTCAGAACCATTAGCAGTAAAAAAAGGCATACAACAAAACTTACAGGTTTAAACTTCCTAACACAGAAACAGCAATAGAGTGTCTTTATCAGAAACCCTCTCTTGACAAAGATGAGAGGGCTGGGATTCTGGGGTTATGTGATGCACTGCTTGCACTCATCTTTATGCAAGTGCCAAATCAGAGGTATTTTCTGACAAAGAAGCACAAATCCAAATGCCAGCAAGTAATTGCACTCTACAGTGAGTAAATACCGATCTATAATGAACTGGTGATTTCAAATGGTGGGGGGAAAAGAGAAAGAAGGGCTAGAAATTAATGGCCTCTGAGTTGCAATTGGTTTGGAGATGGAGCTGGTAATGGGCCATCAGCCCTTACCACAAGGATAAACTTCAGGCAGGCTACAAATACCCAGCTCACAGGCTACCTGCAGTTTGCATTATGGGTTTCCATATCTGTGTGGTCCATGCATGCCTCTGAAAGATATAGTTTTCCCAAAAAAACTTCCATAATATTTCTTCAATAATATTTCCATGTAGCAGCAAGACAGATATGTCTGTTCCCTCCCTTCATATTCACTCCTTAACCAAAGTGAGTAAACGAGGTGAATTTAAGGCCACAGGTGAGTATTGTTTCGTTAGAAAACACTTCCTCCCCCAGATCTGTTCCCAGACAGTGGTGGCTCATAGTTTTAAGCACTGAACAAAATTAAGAAGCTTTTCCTAATTAGTTCATCTGTGCTGCATTAAATTTGTGCTGGAAGGTTCCCAACATGGTCTGCTGCAATTATTAACACTGAATAGGCATCTCATAAAATAGTGACACAAATGGCTTTCTGAAGGAAAATTGGCAGGTTTGGCCACACCTCCTATAATTATAAACGTGAAAAGGTTTTCTGAGGAAAGTGGTTTTTAATGAAGGCCCCACAGTATTTGGTTAACACACAGCAACCTGCACTGAGGTTGCCATGAGGATCCCACTGCCAGTTGAGCTATATAAGCAGCCTCAGAAAAATTCTGCTGTCCAGACATTCATGTCAAGTTTTATGCAGATGGATACCGGGATTTTTGCCTGCAGTAGGAATGGATGTGACAGGACAAATGACAACAAAAGCACCAACGCTCAGGTGTCAAACATAAAGAATGGCTTTAAGGGAGCCTCGGGGTATGCATAAACTGGGAGAGAACTCAATTTCTCTTAAGGAACAAGAAGTGATAAGGAGATGATCAGACCAAGAGAACTGCATTACCAGTCAGAATCGATGGAGCAGAAGTCCATGTTTTAATTTGCACATAAATCCCTGCTTGCAACATAATGATGCACCTAAAAGCACCGGGCAAGGGCCACATTTCCAGGTTTTTTTTTTTGTATGCAAACACCTTGCAGAGACTGCAAGTTTGTGAAATAATTGAGACCATACAGACACACAAGGTAATATCTCTGCCCCAAACACCACACACAAAAAAAAGTCACAGTAGTTTCTTTTCCTCATTATGCTCAAAAAAGTCTACACCCGCAGTTTAAAAAGAAACACAACTAAAATTGACAAGTCATGGTGCTACTTACAAAATAAACTGCTCCGAAGCTTCCATGGCCAATCTCTCGGAGATCTGTGAAGAGCTTTTCTGGATCTTCTTTGAAGAAGAGCTCTGCAATTTCGGGGTCCTTCAGGCTGCCCGCTCGGCTGGTTGATGGCATCCTGCTGGGCAGTCAGCCGACCGACTATCTGGGTTTAAAGTGCTGCTTCAACCCTTGGCTCATCTGTATGAATGGAGCCTCTTCAGCATGGATTACTGCAAGAAAAAGATTGCAATCCTTCACTGATTATCCTCTGCTCAAAGAGCCCGAAACAAGCCACAGCAAAGCAGCTTCCACTTCCTCCAGAGCAAGCAGCCCTGGCGTGTGAAGCAACACACACCCTGTGTGCTGGGATAATGTCACAGCCCCACTGTGACACCAGTCAAGCATTTCTCTAAGACAGAAACCAAAATCAAAACGCAAAATTAGGCGCATTCCATGCTCCAGCATCTGCTCGATCACTTGCACAGCAGTTAGAGAATCTCTGACCTACAGCGACAACCAGTTCATCACCAATGAGTTCATATTACCGTGCCACTCTCCCTCTGAAGAGTTACACCCACTGTGTCCTGAAAAATTGTTTTGATTTTGTGATGTCTATCACAAAGTGCCTGTTCTTCAGAGGTTTACTTGCAACCCCTTTCTTCAGAGAAACAGCATCCAGAACAGGAGATACATGACTCCACACCCGATGCTCCTCCTTCTGCTCTGCTTCAGCAGAAGCAAACACACATTTAAATTGTGATTGGCACATGAGACAATGGACAATAG
Organism: Horornis vulcanius; assembly: GCA_013401035.1. Lineage (NCBI taxonomy): Eukaryota > Metazoa > Chordata > Aves > Passeriformes > Scotocercidae > Horornis > Horornis vulcanius. The sequence continues at coordinate 9,388 of VZUA01033818.1, read as the reverse complement.
GCCATTGGCAAACTCCTTCTTCAGAGGAACTTGCAACTTCAGACACAACTGGGAACGTGTAAAATTCTTTCTGTCTGCACCATGAGTTTGCTTTCATTTACTACAAGCTTTGTGTCTTGGAATCCATCCAGAATAAAAGTATACTGTTAAGTTGTGCTAAAATCTTACTGTATCTTTACAACAGGTGATGCCAAAAAACCACTACAAATAAAAAGCCCTTTTCCTCTTAATAGGAGGTATTAGGATTTCCTATTAAATCCCTGTAAATTATCACCAATAAAAACAATTCTGCCACTGGCAAACAGTTAATCACACATCTCGCTTCTTTCCAAAAAAATCTGTCTGGCCAAGACTTGTGCTTTTACTATTTCTATTTCGTATCTCAAATTTGTTTCTTAAAAAAAAAGCTGGGGGTTTATTTCCATCATGAAGATGTGAAAGACAACAAATCTGAGTTTAAACAACACATGAGAAAGCTCTGTCCATTTCTCCTCCCTTTCTGGACACTATAAACTCCACCTTTCTCCAAGCCTCTAGACCATCAATGAATCATTTGTTTTCCAGTCTCTGCAGAGCAATTCCTGCAAGGATGGAAAAAGACATACTCCTGCATGTTTGTGCTCAGTGGTTCTCTTCTCTGGAGAGCTGCAGCATGTGGAAGTGTCACAGCCTGCCTGCTCCTTGTTAAGAGACCTTCCAGCATTGCTCCAGAGCCTGGCTGACACAGCCGAGGTGTACCTAGCCATAAACTCCACAAAAGTCTCCAGCTTTTCTGAGGAAGACACGTATGGGAGAGAGAACACACGGAAGGGAAGCAAAATCCAGCATTTTCCTCCAAGCAGTCGGCATTCAAAGAGATTTATAATGCAACCCAGAATGTGCTTCTGTGATAGCCCGCTCTCAAGGGATAAGGAAAAGCCGACACTGAAATCCCAGTGGTGGACCAAGTAGAACATATACACACACATACAGAAAATAAGCAGCTGCTCACAACTCTGCCACACAGCACTGCTGAGCACTCACACATTTCCTATTGATGCAGGATCACTGCAGGAGCCTTGGAACACCCAGCATCTGCACACAGCTGCCAGCGAGGCCGAGTGGGATGCACAGGAATGGGACTGTGATATCCCCACCTTCCCTTGCATAACACAGTAACTAATACCGTGTGGGAAGGGAAATAATTAGCTCCAGCTCAGCCCATACCTGAAGCACACATTTATGAAAGCTGGAGGAAAAGTGGGGTTTTTTGTTATTTTTCTTTCTTTCTTATAAATCAACAATATTCCATTTGATTCCAGCTCTAGCAAGCATATAACACTGAAAGACAACTGTTTCACATTTACAGCCCCCAACAAAACAATAGACAAAAAGCATGTCAGAAAAGCAAGAGAAAGGAGCTGGGGGAAGGGAGCTGATAACCAGAGCACACTCAGTATTATTGAAGGAATGTTTCTTGGATCGACGGTAATGATGTCATGTTCCATCTTTTAAGAAGCATCAGATTCTTACAAAAAGGACATTGTTGTTCAAAAGCAACTGCTGCAATCCCAGAATGCCCTTTTCCCTACATCTGTTAGTCAGAGGGGCTAGGCTTGGATAAACCTGCTAATATGGCCAAAAGTCACATGTCCCCGCGAGCGAGCGTGCGTGTGAGAGCCAGGGCGAGGGGAAAACCCTGCGCTCACAGCTGAGATGGATTACAGCCTTCTCTCCTTCCCCACCGACCCCCCATGCCAAACCAGCCACCAGGCTCGTTCTTGGCGTCCTCTCTGAGCATGCCTCTGAAATGTCATCAACAGGAACACTTCTTCCTGCAGCTCAAACTCCTACCAGGCCCACTGACAACACACACAGGCGTGGGAAGGGACAGAGCAAAACTCCTCACCTAGCATGATACACCTTAAAATACACTTCTTTCCCCTTTATTCCTGAGAGCATCAAGATAAATTTCATTATCTTTATCCTTGGAAATAACTGTGCTTTGTAATGCATGAGAAAAAAAATTAAGTATTAAAATCCACTTAACAGAATAGGCACAAACCTGTACATGACACTGCTTATCATTTGATCTTTTTAGATGGAACAATAAAATGCATTAATGTAAATTCCATCCATAAGAAAGCTTTACACAGTCTCACTTAATGAAGTGCTCCCATTTTTATGGATGCTACAACATTAAATTCCCTCAGTCTTCTTTTTACCCAGACAACAGGCACTGCCTGCCAAAGCCCAGCAGTGACAGCAGCAGAGCTCTGCCTCCTGCCTTGCAGTAATGACACCTGAATGCCATGGGGAAATGGAAGGCAGGAGAAGTGGCAAGCAAAAACAGTCACTGCATTATTTTAAGTGTATTAAAAATACAGGCGAGACTTAAAATTAAAACAAAAACATCAACACTACAACTAAACTGCACCGCAAATTAATTCACACACCAGTAGGCAGCTGGTTTTCTAAAGTACAGTCAAGCTGCTCTTGAGTATTCTACATTCTTCCACCAGTGCAGTCTATTCACTACAGGTTTCTTGGATTTGTGCAGCCATACTGTTAAATACAATTGTTCCCAGTGGGTGGGACTGATCATCTCCCTTTAGTTCAGATGAGGTGGCTGGATTGTGGCTCTGGCCAAGGAACAGGCACTGCAAACAGGATACAGCACCCTCCAGCTGTGCGTGACTACCTACAAGCCACCTTGCAGGCTGCTAAAATTAGAAAAACAATAAATTCACATTTTTTTCTAGGTGTCACTCATACAAAAAGAGAATATTGCACTGCATAAACACAACTACCAGGACTTAGATCAACTTCACTCTTAACCAAGGAGGTGGTGTAGGAACATGAGAAAGATTCAAAGCAAACCAGGGAATGACCAAGACACAGGACTGGCCCAGCTCTATTTCCACACAGTAGTCTGAACTCACTACACTTAGTGGCTACCACTACTGGTGTAAATGACACTGACTACAGACCAAAATGTTTTATCAAATTACTTTCATCTGAACAACTACCAGTTAGCAGAAACCGCATGCACACATCCACAAAAGTCTATGAATCGATAAGATGTTACATCCCTGTAATTATGGCTATATTAAAGCTACACACACACCCCTTGAACCTCTGACACAAGAAAGCTGAAGATGAGGATGGGATAAGACCTGTTCTCTTTGGAGTTTTCTGCCTCCTGCCATGTCATCTCAAGCTGAAGTTAAGACCCACCCCTGTGACTAACATCCCCTGGGATGCTGCAGAGCAGAACAAGCAAAGCTCGAAATGGTCACTTGCCATATTTAAAGTGCATATTTCAGTGGTATGCTACAGAGACCTCAGGGAAATTAAAATCTGTCCACACAACACTAAACTCTCTGGCAGCTGTCAGTGTCACAGATAAAGAGTTTTCAGGTAATATAAATCAATGTACTAAGAGAATGTGCTTGGCCTTCCCTGCAGAAGAGAAGGAAATCACACACTGAGATTATCACCTGCTCATATTATTTCTCAAGTTCCCATTCAGACCAACTCAGTGAGTGACAGTGACTAGAAGGTACTTGGTTACACAAACCATGAGATACAGCAAAGCATTTTTAGTTCCTTAAGACAGTTCAGAAGTTTGCAGAACCCAAATTACACCACACACTTGCTTGTAGATGATTAGCACTGAAGAGCACGCTTTGTCCCTACAAATGACATTTCAAGGAACTAACACATCCAACAAGAATATGAGAACCAGAACTAAACAAATACCATGTGAGCACGAAATGGAAACAACAAACAGATTTCTGCATCCATCATCCCATGTCTCCCCATTTCACTGGGAACAAGAGCCACACAGACTTCCACAATGGCTATGGAGGCCAACAGGAAAGCTGTCCTCTATTACTGAACTATAAACAAAGTTATTTACAATTTGAGATGTAAATCTTGTTTTATGTTATAGTCATCTGGTATCCCATACACTTACCACAGTAACATCTATAAAAACTTCTCTTTGGTGCCAAGCATAGCTACACTGTGTGTTTTTCCCTGATAGAGTATATATGACACTTTAAAAACAAACAAACCAAGCAGGAGACCAGTTACAGCCCCTATGAGCTTCACAGCTGACACTCTAACAGCAAAGACTCAAAAGTGAATATTCACACAAAAAACTACTGGTTTTTTGCAGATCTTCTTACTCAAAGTAATAAAACAACCAACAACAAAAAACCCCCTGACACCACTAAAAAACAACTCCCCACCAAAACATAATTTTATTTAGAAACTGATATTTAGAATTTTTTTTTTAAGAATCTGCACTGCTAGTAGTGCAAACAGTTGCTAAATCTAAGTGTAATTTCCTCGGCATGATCTATTGCACAAGCATCAAATAAGATGGGGAATGAGTGTCATCACAGCTATCAAAAATGGGAAAAGGGATTTTCTCTTACTTGCATATGGGTCAGATCCAGGGAGTGTATGAAACTGCGATTAAATTATCCTCTCAACACACTATTAAAAATTTCCTGAATGGCTTCCAGCTGACACTAAAAATTTCCACAACTATCCTAAATATGATAAACTGAAACTATTGAAAGAACTGACTTTCAATTTTTTTTTCTTTTACTTGTAATTATGCCTAAAGTAAGAGCTAGATGGTAAGAATGCTTAAAGAATGACTAGATTATAAGCATGCTTAAAATAATGTATTTTGAAAGTTTCTCTGTAGTAGTGAATACTTGACCTGGAAGCACAAATTCTTTTGGAAGCAGCAAAAAACTCACTCCCCACTTCTATAAACTCAGAACAAAAGCTTGCAAGATAAAAAAGAGAAAAGCACATTCATAAAAGTAAGAATTTAACCTGGAATGGGAAGTCGAAGGGCTGTACAGTTCATGGGAACACAGCAGAAAAGATGATGAAGGTCCAGCATCAGAAGAAATGAACAACCATCAGGCTATACTTGATTTTAGGAATTATACCACTTACCCTTGACTTAATTTTGTGATCTGCATTTAAATGAGCCTTAAAAATTTTAGCCTGACAAATTTTATGCATGGAGTTACCTTATACAGAAACATAAAGGGTAGGAAATACCCACTACAGACCCTATCACTTTATTTACTATTCCCAAGAGCCAGGTGCCAGCCAGTGGTGGGGCCTCTCCACCAGGGCACAGACAGAATGAGCTCTGTTGGTTTCTCTGAAATTCAGGGAACCTGCAGCCAGTGTGATATTGTCAGATTGTACCCATCCTTCTGCACAACTCAGCCAACACAGAGGGGCTCACGTTCATCAGGTCCTTCATGGATCCTGGGAAAGGACATCCCTGACCACTGCAGCACATTTCTCCTTCCAGCAAGCTTGTCAAAATTATACACATTTTTTATTACTTTGCATTTCTTCAAACCTCTTTTAACCCAGGCTCTGCTCCACCCAGTCAGCCATTTTTTTTCCTGTTCTGACAAAAGCAGAGTAATTCTCAAGGGCCTTAACATGCTCTGAACACATGGAAGAAGAGTTACTCTGCTCACAGCAGAAGGTGGCTGTTTCCTTGAATAGCTAAAAATCAGCTTCCTGTCCACCCTCAGTGACCCCAGGCAGATGGCATCAAGACTGCTGTGTTCCAGTGACTGTCACAATGGAAGGTCCTCAGCATCTCAAACCTCCCAGAACAGACAGGAATTGTAGCCCCCTGACTCATGCAAAACCCCGTATCACAGACTCCTTGTGCACTTGGCTAAGCCTCTCCCACCAAGCCAGCAACATGTTATTTTTGCTCCTCCTAGTTCTGCAATTTGGAATTCTTCCTAGAGTGGCAATTAAGGGGAAAAAACCCAAAAACAACAAAACCCAAACCAGAAATGAAACAAGAAAAGGCTGAAGATACAGCAAAGGGCATTTAACTTCTCCCATGCCCAGCAAAGGGGACAAAGGGCACTCAGGAACATCTCCCTTGGGATCCTGCTAACTTACTTTTACCACTCTGTCATGAGCTGCAGCTCAGACAAAAAAATGCTGACAAAGTAATGAACTTGCCTTTCTCTTAATAGTCTTAAAACCATTCTTTTTCATTACATTTGTTCTCCACAGTGGATCCACCAGTGCTGTCAGTCATTAAGGAAAAGGGAAGTGCAGATGAATGACATTCTACAAGAAACTGTTAGAAAAATATTAACTACTCAGAAAAATATCCAAAAAGCTGTCACCAAACTGATCATCCTAAAATAATGCCAACTACAAGCAGAACAAAACCACCTGGAATGGGATGAGCAAACTGGATTGTGGAAGTACCTGTGGAGCACGGGAAGCCCCACTGAGATTCTTTTCCACATTGCTTCTCACTCCAAGCTCAAGTACGTGAGATGCTCCTTTGCTTTCTGCCAGTCTCCAGGGCAAGGGAAAAAACAGAATCATTTCATCTCCAGGTGAGCAGATCCTTCTGCAGCTGAAGCCTGAAGTAGGTGAGATCTTAGAGCCATGCTGGACACTTCCATCACTTGCCTTACAGCAGCAAGGGCACTTCACACGGCCTCTAACCCCATGAACACCTCTGTAACAAAGTTCTGCTTCCTGCACAGGAACAGAGATCCTTCTCCATAGGAGTTCAGGAAAGAACAGGCATGAAATGCTGTTCCCTTTATCTTTCACATTCCCTCACCTAGGTATTTCTAGAAGGAATAGATTAGAAGGATAAGATGAATCTGCACCTGGATATTACAGTGAATTCTTGCAATTTTTTTGTCTGTGTGAGCATCTATGTTCAGACAGGCTTTTCTTCCCCACTCAGTACTTCTTTCTTCATCTGAAAAGGAACAAGCCTACCATTCCTATAAGATTCCTTTTTCAATTTCTTTTTAAAAGATTCTTGAGGAATAGTTCTAAACCTCTTTGCAGATTCTTTTTCCTTTCTCTCTCTGCTTTTCTACCTCTGTTTTTTTCTTTTATTATACTTTTTCACAGAATAGCCTCGGGAAGACACTTTTATGTTCGAGCACTGCTTGCATTTCTCTTATATGTGTACTTGTAGACTCTGTGCCTTACTTTGATTTCCTCTCAAGATTCTGACACTAAAATGTCCATCATCAACTCCTTGAATTACTTACCCCAGCACACTTTGTGATCCTGCTGAGCTGTTCTGCTTGGGTGTTTACTTTCCAGGAATGTCACTAACGAAAGGGTCAGAAAGTTTCATTTCCCAAACCTTCACTGACAAGACCAGGATCTGTGTTTCTAGGCTGGGTGTAAATATTTATTTTTAATTATTTCTACAATCTCTCAAGTTTTCTAAGAATTTAAAAAATAACTAACTGAGCAAGTGTGTTCTTGTGTTAAAGACAAGATATTCTGAACAAACTAAATCTCTTTTGACAGGTTTCATATGTCAGTTATAAGCAAACAAAATATTCCAAACACTACCCGTACTCCTGGAAATTTGTTAACTGGCAATTTTTACAACGTCACTCACACCAAATCTACCACTGATACTACCATTTAACATATATAAAAGGCATTACTGATGCAGTTGAGAACAATGA
>VZUA01033816.1:2432-33260 GCA_013401035.1 Horornis vulcanius | reverse complement strand
AATGTGCTATTTAATCAAAGAAATGGGTAATACAACTGTCTTTGACGTCTTCCTTTTATTAGTATATTTTATGTTCATATTTTACAATATAATAAGTTATATATACAGCATTAAACAAAGTTATTAGAAAGTAAGCTTTGGCAAGACCTACAGGATTCTTTTTTCAATCCCGTACATCTCTTGTATAACAATAAAAATACTGTATACTAAATAAAATAATGTTAAATAGTCTGTGTTCGCATTGGCACCATCAGTTTCAAAACCCTAACTTTTCATGGCCCAATAAACATAAAAAAAGAAGAAGACTCCTGTATCTTCTTTTTAACAAATATGTGATGTGTAGTTTTAAATAGCACATAAAACATAGGAGGCAGTCCACTGAATAACACTGTTGTTACACACTGGCACAAGAAAAATTGAATCTTGATTCTCTTTTCTTTCTCTTCTTTCTTTCTCTTCTTTCTTTCTTTTCTTTCTTTCTTTCTTTCTTTCTTTCTTTCTTTCTTTCTTTCTTTCTTTCTTTCTTTCTTTCTTTCTTTCTTTCTTTCTTTCTTTCTTTCTTTCTTTCTTTCTTTCTTTCTTTCTTTCTTTCTTTCTTTCTTTCTTTCTTTCTTTCTTTCTTTCTTTCTTTCTTTCTTTCTTTCTTTCTTTCTTTCTTTTTCTTTCTTTCTTTTCTTTCTTTTCTTTCTATTTTTTTATTCTAGTAGCAATAGTAAAACCTGCAAATTCATGGTCTTGAAAATCATGTTGAAGATTGCTGAGCTGTAAGCAGATCTAGAAATCTTATTGGAAGCCTGTTGAAATCTATATGAATTTGTCATTGATTTCAAGACAGCAAGAATTTCACGCCTAAATTCAATGTCAATCAGCTAGTGAAATTTCAAATAAATGCAGCTTGCTGCATCATTGAAAGAAGAGTTAAAATCTTATTAAATTTGGCATATGCAGGTTAATGAAGAATGTGTTATGATGTGAAAGAAAGGGTGGAAAAAGAATAATGAGAGGTATAGGTTTTTTGTTGCAGTATGTACTTCTCCTGATATACAAATCAAGTGCTGAAATGATACTAAATATAGATGTTAAAGGGTGCTAAATGTTTTGCACAATTATGATACTATCATAGATAAGATCCACCACTAAGTGGTGGAATACTGGTTGTTAAATTCTGGGTAATAATAAATATTTTAATAGCATTTTGTTCAGTCGTGCATTTTGGAATTTAAGAAGTACTGCTTTGTAATTGGCACGTCTCTTAATTTAGTGGTTGCACTTGATGAAATCCATCATCACTATTTTAGCTATAAATTAGGCAAACAGGTTTGGTAACAGACACTGACCTGGGGTCTGAATGAGTTTTAGATAAATTTTAACTGTGAAAACCAGACATTAGTTAAAAGAAAACCAAATTAAGTCAATATTTGTACTTCACAAACTCACACTAATGCATTACCTTCCAGATGATTCCAGATGATTAATGTGGATTCTGTGGTCATGGTCTAGGCTTACAAGAGTATAGCATTAAAAACACTTTTTCCTCCACATTTCAAGTGTCTCTAAAGAAATCTACTCTTTTTGCTCTTTGTGTCACATGTGCACCACTGCTGTCTGAAATTCCTCTGTTTGGAATATAATTTGATATATAGATGTCACTATTGGAAAAGTATATTTTAATGGTAGTGGACAATCTGGTTTTGATTTTGCTTTTTTCTTAACAGTAAAGAAAAGAAGATTTTGCCCTCAACTTGCAAGGAGTAACTGCCCACTTTCTAGCCAGCTTGTCTTCAGCAAGTCAGCAGTTTGAATTTCTAATTTCTGAAATGTCAGTATGGACCAAGGGTGCATTTACATGCATCATGGAGATTGTTTTGAAGCACTTCAATCTGCAAGTTATGTTGACTCTTTTTCCATGTAGCATAGTTAGTCAATCTGAGGACTGTGCATATACATCTATGCACATAATGCACATACTTCAAGATTCAAGAAACCCATAATTCGTGTAGAAAATGAAACTGGTTGGAGCAGATAGAAACGTACATGCCTAATGTGTATTACTGGATACTGTAGCTGTGGTACTGCTTCTGACTGTAGCTGTTAAACCATTGAACCATTGAATGAAGCCCTAAGAGACACAAACATTTTCAGAGAGCTATTCAATGCCTTTCCTGAAGGCCAGGCAGGAAAGGTATCAGAAGGGTTATTTGCCCTTCTACTCATACAAAGACTGCAAAATGGATGCTTGTGTCTCCACTTATTATCAGTAACTTTTTAACATGATCATTTTGTTTAATGATGTTTCATGCCAAGCTTCTTGAGAAAATTCTGCTCTTGTTTTGTAGATGTGTTACTTCACTTTTAGAAGTCAAAGAGAAGAACTTCCCATTGGTTATTGTGAGCAATTATGTAGAAGAAGCATCAATGGTCTTTAGTCCAAAGTCTTTGATGCAGTGCTTACTGAAATCACACTTCTGATGTGGAAGTGCAGGCCCCAGGCAGGCGCGTCAGGATGTCCCTGCTGGTTCAGGAGCTGGCATTGCTTGTGCCCACTCCAGAATGTCTGCACACAAGGATTCGACAGCATCCAATCGCTCGATTTGCACCAGTTTGGTGAGCAGTTCTGGGATGCTGTAGCCTGCCGTGCTGATGCGGTCAAACAGCTGCATGCCATCTGTCATGCCCCCAATCTCATCCCTCTTCAGCCCAAAGCTCTCGGCGAGGTGACGCCACGTTTTCACTATGGCTTTCTCTGTGTTGTAGGTCGAGCTGAGCATTCGGCTGGTCTTCTCCAGGCAGTCAAATGGCAGCTCCGTAGGGCTCAGACCTGCAAGGGGAGGGGTGGATTGTCAGGTGGCTCTGGGTACAAGTCTTGACAGTTATTAAAGTACAACGGATTACACTGTTAGCAATGAATACAGCTGAAATCTTTAAGTGATAGTTCATTATATATGTCTAGGTCCAAAGTTACTAATGCGTATTACCAAATTAATTCTTCATAATAACAGTAGGATATCATAACTGGGGTAAAAAGTTGCCTGGAAAAGAAGTAATAGATGGGTTGTATGAATTCCCATGGCTCTGCCCTTTCCTTCAACAATTTACTAGCTGTTAGAAAAAGTATATTGCAACTGTGTCCCTAGTGAGCAGTCCCATTTATATACCTCTGTACGTCAGGCTCAGTGTTTGAGCTCCAGAGACAGCTTTGACCCTTCCCTTAGACTGTCACCAGCAGCTGCTGAAACATATCTGTAATTGAAAGTTGCCCTTGTAGGAAAGTGAGAAGTGAGGTGAAGCAGTGATGCCAGATACAAGCATAAAAATCCCTGCAAGTGCTTAACTGTCATTACTGTCGTGAATCTCTAGGGAGGATTTAACATTCATCCTGTGGGGAAAAGGCTGTTTTCTCCTGGACATATTTTCTATGTATTCATGTGCAGAAAACAGAAGAGAGAACCAGATACAGCATCCTTTCCTATACCAGACTTTTGCTTCTGTAGTTCTCTTGCTTCTTACTCATCAGCAATAATTTGATGGGAGACAGAGCTCCGTGAATTACAGAATACTCATACATGTGCACACAAAGTGTGTGTGTATGTGGTGGGAAGTAAATGCAGTCACATCTCCTGTTTTGTAGGGAACTTAATTCGTGTCTCCTGCTAAAACAATTTACGTAGTCAAGTCCTAAACAGGGTCAAAACACTGCCTGGAAACTCCACATTTTGTTGTGAAATGCAGGACAGAATTTAGAGAAGCAGAGTAGGTTGAGAAGTGTGTCTTGCCCTCAATCCTGACCCTCCCCAAATCACACTTTCATATTTGGAACTATTTTTATTTGTTATCTAAAGAAATAAGACAAACAGGTTTCCTCTAGATGGGGAATGCAAAACTGCTTCTCTGCATCTTGGTCTGTTTGTTTGTCCTAACAGACCACAACTCTTCCTGTTCTGCACAGGAAGGAAGCCCATGCGTGTGCCTGGAGAGAAGCCATGGGCTGCTCCAGCCCAAGCCCAGCCTGGACAGTTCCATTACTGGGGCACCACAGGGTTCCTTGGCAAGTGAATATAAACCTGTCTACAGAATGTCTTCTCTGGTTTGGGACTATTTTCCATAGATAGCCAGAAGCCTTTCTTATTTTATAGCAAATGTTTGTGATCTAATTTCATGCTTTTAACATAGATGCAAATTGTGTACTCACCTTCTGCAACGTCACACACGTTAGCGTACACGTCAAGTATCTTTTTCCTTCGGCTTTGAATCTAAGTGAGAAGAGGTTTATTTCATTAATTTTTCAGTTACAGGATTAAACAATTAATAGACAGCAGTGGAAAGTCTGTGGGACATCTCCATTTCAGGGGGTTATCCACAGTGTCCTCAAGGGTCCCTTTCAAAGACTCAAAGAAAATGGCACAGCAATTATTCCGTGAAGCATAAACATACTTCTGATTTCACTAGCGACTGCTAGAGATCTTCCATTTCAACTTCTAGACTTTTTTTGAGAGCAAGTACTTTTCTGCCCCAAGTGTTTTATTTCTCTCTCAGACTGAGGCAAACTCCTGAGAATAAGGACAAATCTGGTACCATATATGCAACAATTAAGTAGAGATGTCTAGGTAAACCAGGTCAGGACTGGATACAGGGAATTAAATTCAGATTGAAATTGTCTTCTTCCAATAATAGAAGAGGACTGTAGAGGAGGGGCTCTTCCTTTCTTTCTCTTGACATAGACCTGCTTGGCGCATTACTAATTAAGTAATTATTATTTTACTAATAGATTAAAAAAAAAAAAAGTCAGTGAAGTTTTGGAGAGGAAAAATCTGAGGTCCAGGAGGCCATAGTAATTTTTGACAAGAGAGAAACAAGACTGAAAACCTGACATTTTTCAAGCTAAAAATGGACACTTTTATACAGTTTAATTTAGCAAAATATTCTCAAGTTTTGGCTTTGGATTCAATGTGGAGTGAAAACAAATGTCAAAATGTCATGAGCTCTCAGGGACTGAAATTTTCTTCCATGTGCTAGCTTCTCATTAGGACTGAGCTTTCTGAAAAGCTGTCTTTTTGACAGCACTCTAGCATTATCTCCACAAATTTGTCACTTTTCACGGCAAACGAGGCTTGAATAAAAGCTCTGCTTTCAGTACTTTGTTTTGTGGAAAGATTTTCCTCATTTTATTTGGGCTGCAAAGGGCAAGGTGCATCAATGACGTGGATTAATGGACTTGCAGCTGGAGAGCACAGAGTGGCTGCTCCACCTGACGCGTGTCTGGCAGGAGCAGGGCGAGTGCATTGTACTGCAGGGCAACACAATGCAGGCACGGAGGGTTGTTCACATCTTCCTCGAGTAATTTTCGTGTGCTTAGTCAGTTGTGGTGCTATTCTAAGCTTGGGTTATCTGTTTTAGAACCTTGAAAACAGGAAATTTTCTTTAAATGGAGTTTATTGAAACTCCCCCTAAGAGAACTATTGGATACTTATTTTCATTCTCCCCTTACTTTTAGGGTAAAGAAGCAGGTTAGGTAATTCCATGAAGAATTATGCAAGACGCTCTTTTTACCAGAGCCAGAAGATGGGGGATTTTTAAACCTTAAGCTGGAAGCAAACAGGAAATGTTTAACCTGATGATCCTCTGTGTGGCAGCTCATTGCAAATGGGTTTTGTTATAACTGGGAAGAAGACTTAGTTAATACTAAGCCTCTAATTTTCTTTATCCTTGTCCAACTGCTCTGAATACTCTTTCCTGTTCTAATAATGCTACTTAATTCCCAATCTGAAGAAAATTATTGCTTTTCTAACTTCTGGCAACTGGCTTAATTGTGACATCCTAGGTATGGAGTGGAGAATGTTGATGCAATCTGCACTTTCATTGAAAAGTCTGTCTTCAGCCTTGTCAGCAGTCTTTAGCCCATGAGGATGTGTGTCAGAACAGGTCTGGAAGAAATTGTTCATGCTTTAGGTGCACTTATGAGCTATCTAAATGACTCTGGAGAATGTACCTGATATATGGTCTTTTGAAGGTAACCTGCTTCTTATGAAATATTCTGATTTCATGACTACCCAAGGTGTATTATCCTATTTCAACCCAGTGCTTACAGAAGTATTATAAAATTGGATATTTAGAGAGACCTCAAAAACCTGAACTTTAAAATGTGAGCATTGGAATAGTAAGTTTTTTTCAGATGGTCATAAATGTCTACAACTACAAAACCATTTAAAGTGTTGAGATTTTGTGTGTCTGATCCCAGGTGAAAATTGTTGTGTTTCAGAAATTTTGAGTTGATCCTCCCAACAATTTAAAACTGGCAAACATGAAAAGATGCATTTTCAAACCTATTTTTTCTTAAACAATGTCTGATATTTGATACTAATGATGTGATTTAAACCTAGCTATAGCCATTTTAAAATAAATTTGAAATGCTAAAAAAAAATCTGAACAGACACCTTCTTTTTAAGGGTAGTTTGATGTCAACTCAAACTGAAAGGTTGTGTGGGTGAGGTGTGGCCTTAACTCTGCTTTAAAATACTCCAAGTGAGATAAAAAGCCCTGAGCAGTACATGCTCAGCAGGAAGAAGCAAAGGCCTTCCACAGCAAAACAGTGGATTACTGTGTCCTTCAGAGCACAGGAATGACCTTCAAACCATGTGTGTGTTTTTCAAAATTCCACATGGAAACCAAGCACAACACTGGATATTATTGAGAAATCTGTGCCATGGAAATACCAATGCAGCTGGGTCAAGGTACTCAGATTTTCTGCTGTCAGCCAAATCCAGCCTGCTTCATTATTTTACTGTTTTAGCATTAGCTGTGACAGGGGATTGCTGTTGCATGGGTTTTTTCTTCCTTGAAACCACAATATATAATACTCAAAAAAGTTAATTGATTGTAGAAAATTTCTTGTAGAAAATTTGATTTTTATCCCTGAACACTATACATGTGCATATATGTCATTATGCAAAGGAGAGTCTATAAAAAATTTGTCAGGAGAAGCTCTTGCAAATTAATCTTGCAAATTAAATTAATTACCCTACAATGCATTTTGGGGGAGGGTTGATACTTTATATTTTTTTTTCTTTACAAAAAGTAGAAAAATGCTCTAAATTTTTCAATCTCAAGGTAGCCTTACCCCAGTTGATTTATTGCTTGTAGAAGATTTATCTCTGGCCAAATGCACTAAAGATAACAAGCATCTCTCTGGAGTCCCTTGCTTGTCAACTGCAGCTTCTTCATCACTATCCATACTCCGGCTTAAAAGTCTTTCATTCTCAGATGATGCATCATTTTCACTGTAAAATAAAGGACATGGTTATCTTAGTGAAGCCTCTCATGGGTTGACTTCAGTCATCTTCTTTTTGACATCTGAGAGTAATGGAATAAAAGTGTTTTCCATTTTTTAAAATGCCTTTCCTCTGAAATCCTGTGAATGTGACAGCCTTCAGCAGCCTAGTGTGTATGTGCAGTGTCCACTAAGCCACACAGTCACAGGTAACTTGCAAGAATCCTTTTATAGAGAGATTTTCCAACTGAGGACAATGTTTAGCCCACCTTAATCATGTTACCCAGGCAGGTCTGGCTGCTGGGCAGAGACAAGATGAGGAAAATACCACACCATGCCATCCAGATGATGCCAGGGACAAGGGGTTTCCTTAAGGCCTGTGGCAGCTATTTTTACTCTTTCTGCCTAGAAGGGATGGGGAACCTCAGTAAGGCCATGTGAGTGAGAGCTGCACTCAGCTCCCAGAAATTAAGCTCTGACAAGAGGAGATGGAGTCCCAAGAGCTGATAAATTGGTCACAGAGGGAATAAGGAGGACACAGGTGTCTCTTCACGATGTCTATTATCATCTCTTAGAGATCAGAGGGGGAAAAGCCCACTAAGGCATCTGATCTTTGCCTTGCTGCAGCAACTTGCTAGCATACCCATCAAATTTGTGTTCCACTGTACCAGGATGAATGATGACCACGTGCCTCTCCCATTTCAGTGAAACTGGCAATGTATTTATCTTATACCCACCTTTTGACAGCCTTGGCTGGAGTTGCTGTGAGTTTTTCAAACTCTTCTTTCTCAGAGAATATCACAACATTATCTGTAGAACAACAATCAGAGAAGTTTAAATTGGCAGTAAGTTTTCAAACCAGTGCTTTATGTCAGGAGCTAGTTCTGCTGGCAACATTACTGACAAAATAAATCTCTCTGCTATATTTTTAATTGCTATCAGAGGATTAAGTGACATTCTGAAAGTACAAAAAAAACCCCTAGTATAGACAATTATTTAGTAAACTGGTGAGTGTTTTATATACTCCAAAGGAGAAACTGCAATTAAGAGAAAAGTATTGAGAACATTTAAGCCCAATGTTGTCTTGGATAGAAAAAGCAAAGCTAAAACAAGTTGTACCTTGCACTTCTTTCTTCTCTTCTTGTGTGTTAGCCTGAGCTTCGACATTTTTTACTGAGTGGCTCTTGCAACAGGCTAGAATATACAAATATAACACTAATTATTCTCAGAAGCTTTCTAAAAATAGCATTTGCAACTAAAATTTTACCTGCTGAACAATTACCTTGAGCAGATGGCTTTGTTTTTACAATGTAAAACATGATGATGAGGACAATGGCAATAGCCATTATGAAGATAGTAGACATAGCAATTATAAGAGCTGTAGCCAGATGTCCTTGTCCTGAAAGATCTGCTGGAATTAAAGAAAAATAAATTAAGGAGCAACTCTTAGGGTCAGAGAATCATTAGCAGTTTGCAGTCTGATCTACACATAGGAATCCTTTAGCTGATCTGAGTCTTGGTGACTTGTTAAGCATTGAAAAACTTAGTGTTGCTTCTCAAAGGCAAGTTAATAAAAAATTTCTCAAAATTTTGATATTTATGCATAAACCAGTTAGTAGTATTCATTAAGAATATTTGATGGGATGATCCATCAGATACAANATATGGGAAGCTGTACATATGCAAGAGTAGAAGTTTTTGTAGCACTGCATTCTGGGAATCAGTGTTGACAAGACAGAAACCAGTAAATATACAAAGGGAATAAGGGCTAAAATGACTGTTGATTACTGTGGCTGCCTCAAAAGCTCAAATTTAAAAGGAGATTACAATGCACACATAGAATAATGGATGTTTTTCTAACAGATACTTAAAAAGCAGCATGGCTAGAAGGTGAATTTAAAATAAGCTGTGTGAAAAGATATTCAAAAAGAAAACTTCGATGCACAAGGTTAGAATTGAAAAGGCATGAAAGGTTGCAGAAAATTACAGATATGCTAAAAGCTGTGAAAGCTTTAATTTCTCTGAAAATGTGATCCTAACAGTCATGTTTTCAGACAATATCAAGATGAACAGCATTGTCAGTATCTCATTAACTGCACCTTTCCCGTTTTGTCTTCTCAGGTTCAAAAATTTTAAAAGCCTAATGATCGTGCTGGAGAACTGTTTATGTTAGCTCAGTAAGAGACTGACCATATTTGTGCATGAAGTTATTTTCACTATTCTAAGCTAAGCTTTGCTGAGGCACAGTGCTATTTCTGTAAAGCTACAAATAATGAACTAAATTTATCGCTGGCATCACTGGGTACAGCTCAAATCCTTTTTACATTCAGCTGACAAACAGCAGTGTTGATTAAGTGAGAAACAAAAAAATGAATTCTGAATTATTTCTAATAGCAGTTTTAGAAATCTGGAAATAGTGACAATGAAAACAGCAACAGAAATTTTCAGTTTGGTTGCACGTTGTCAGTGCCCTTCTCAAAACAAAGAGCTGCTAAATTAACCCTGTGAGCGCACTCTTACCTTTGTGAGCATGCTGGTAAGGTGAGAACGTGCTTGTGCCAGAGGTGCTTGGGAAAATGGCTGAAATGCCAGAGTTAGTGCCTGCACCTGCAATATAAACAAAAATGCCATAGAATTCCATGGTTACTTTGTCCAGTCAAAGGAATATGTTGGCTCAAGGAAAGAGAGACTTTACTTGGCTTGGTTGCATTCCCATTTATTAGCAAAGGACCCAAGAACTACTTGCTCTTTGAAA
This sequence comes from Horornis vulcanius, assembly GCA_013401035.1. Classification (NCBI taxonomy): domain Eukaryota; kingdom Metazoa; phylum Chordata; class Aves; order Passeriformes; family Scotocercidae; genus Horornis; species Horornis vulcanius. The sequence goes on along the minus strand of VZUA01033816.1, from coordinate 23,241 downwards.
TAAAGGGAATCCCAAAATGTGTTACTGGTGCACTGAAAGGTGACCATGTTTTTGCACACTGTCCAGAGGGAGTGAAAGTCAAACTCCTGAACACATATGAACTCAGAAGAAAAAGCCAACAGTTACACATAGATTCCTATGTTATGGATCTGTCCTGGGTAGCAGAAAGTTTTCCAGGGCCCAGCTGATTACTCAAACATTTTATAACCCACTGCAGTATTTGCAATTGCAGACTGAGACTTAGCTGATAGGTTCATCAAGCTAGTGCATCTCATAAGCAACCTTCACTAGCAGCATCACTGTGAAGCTGTGATGGCATGCAAATCCTCATGACTCCACAGGAAAACCTAGGGAAGGTGACAAGTAACGGTGTTGATTGCTTTCCTGTTCCATGGAACTGTACTGTCATAAAAGGGAATTTTAGAATTTCCTGTAATGTAACTGGGCAGTACGTTCCTTATGATTTCCTGTCAGTCCAAATCTATATTTTCTGGGGAGAGTGAAAATTCACTGAAAAATTAAATTAAGAAGTTATAGGAAAACTTCACTCTGTCAGAGGGGTGAGACTGTCCAGTAGGGGTTTCCGGGTCTAAGTTCTACAGTCAAGGTTAAAGTTGGTGTCATGCACCAAGTTTTCAAAGAACTAAACCAAGTCATAAAATAGCAAACAATAGTGCATATTATTTGGAATAAAGCTGTTTATGGGAGTGCTTTTATATAGGAGAGTGTTTGCATAGTATTCCAAAAGAGAACAAAAATATTAGGGTTGGGAATAAATGTTATCTTCCTTGTCAAATGAACTTTAATGCCATTGGTAAGCATGTAATGCAAACAGCAACCATCAATAGACACTGAAAATCATTTTCTTTCTTGGAGGAGGTATGAAATTCCTCCTGCTTTGTATTAACTGTCTGTGGAAAAAGTCCAGTGATAATTAAATTCAGCAGACCTAAAGGCAAAAAGCTGTCCCAGTCATCTGGTAAGGTGTGCACAGCACATGGCTCCACACACTGGTTTGGCAACTAGAGTAGATGAGAGCTCACTGTGCCCTTCTTTTGACCAAGTAAATATTCAAAGAAATCAAATCACCAGGTAAACTTGACAAGAATTCAAGAGGTCTGGAATGGTCTGAGAAATGTTCTATGGTTAAGAACAAAGTACATTCTTCAAATGAAGAGAAATGGGTTTTTTTAAGAAAAAAAAAAAGTACTATCTAAATAAAACATGTCTGCATGTTGTGAATGAGAAACGTACACTAAAGAGGCCACAAAGTGTGAGTTGCAAATGTCTTCAAAAGACATTTTCTTTAATAATCATAAAACTTCTTTTGAACATCATTTGTTGGAAGGAAATGGATTAATTCATTGTAATTGGTATTTTTTCAAACAGAGTAAGGGTTTTCATAAGGTTTTAAATATACTAACTTATTAATTCAGATGCACATTGTATTTTGCAAATTAAGGCTAGATTACATAAGTCTTGCCTCTGGTCCTTTCTCTGTGACAGACTTCCTTTCTTCTAAGAAGAATTAGTTATGAGCTCCAGAAACGGTAATGCATTAAGACTATCTAGGGATCAGTAAATGAAGCTGTTATTTGCATGTAGTAGACATTAAAGACAGGTAATTTGTAAAATTTTCAGCAATTCTTCACAAAACTGAAGTGAATCATCCTTGGTCATGACCTCTGTGTTTACTGATCGTGGCTGGACAACAGAGGAAATTTAGCAAATGGCCAGTGCTGTAGCCTGGTACTTTCCTTCATGTTCATGCACAGCCACCAGACTTATGCCTATTCTTGCAGCCCCCCTGGCAAATCCAATTACAGCCAATTGGAATTCTGCACGGTCCTTGCAAGCTGCAACAAGTCAACAATAGCTTCTCTGACACTGCCTCTCAGTGAACACAGGCAAGCTGTGCTGCCCTGTCTGCCTGGTGTTTAGCTAACAAGCTTCAGCTCATCTCCACAAGTGAGTTTTAGCAAACTTGCCTCTCTTTTCCTTCACTTGAAGCATGAAGTCATTGAAGTATTTCTGCCTAATAATCTTTCAGTCTCTTAATATTGTTAACTTTGTGTTTTTCACTCATCTGTGAAAGGAGCTAGAGCCTTTCAAAGTGGGAAGTCAGGCAGCAGCAAGTAGCACAGGAAGGGTAAGGAGGAAGGTCACCACTCTCCATTCAGCATCATTGTCACCTTCACCCAGCTCCACCCTAGAGCAGGGCAGGGTGTGCTGCCCACACCATGCACACAGGTGGACAACACAGCCCCCTCTCCTGTGCACACCAGTGAGAGCCCCAGAGCCCACGGGCAGAGCATCCTTAGCATGGGAACAGAGCCACCTCATTTGTTCTCTAGCACTGGCATGGCAAAATCAAGGCTGGTGCTAGAATGTGGTGGCCTTTTACACATACCTGGGTGGGAGTTAGTTGTTACACATGTTTTAAGTCTACTGTCAAATTTAATAATTTGGAACATCCTTTATAAGCCAAGATTTTTCTTTAGATGTGGCTTGGAAGAAAGTGCCAATTCATGCACCTGCACTACAAGAGGAACCAAACTGCCACCTTCTGTGGAATTTCAATTTATTTCCCTTTTGTATGAGCAAAAAGAAACAACTCATAGCTGCTGCTTCCTGTGCACATCCAGTTTTGCACCCCAATCACATTATTAATTCTGCTTCCAATATAGATGACACATAATCTATAAAGACTTAGCTATAGCTCAGGCAGAGAAATCCTAAGGTGTTATAGGGCACCATATGGAAACAACTCTATTTTTTCAAATAAAGACCGATGGCTGTAATATAGCTGTGCAAAAGAGTGGTTTATATTCCTAGACACCTGTATGTAATACTGTAGGAATGTGATAAAGAAATTAGGAAAGAAGTTTATCACTCGTATTTGGTCAACTTTTGCATTAAAAAAAAAAGTGATTTACTAGTAACTTTCTTGGAGTCTAACTAGATTTTCAATTAAAAAAAAAAACACTCCATACCTTTTGTTTAAAAGAACAATTGAATCTGTATTCACTTGAATGTTTGAAGATTTTAACTTAAAAGATAGCTTTAACTGAAATTACCATGCAGCTGCCTTTTGTTCTTTCAGGAAACAAATGCTGGGCAATAAAATGTTTCAATGAACCTTTCTGCTTTATGTAACAGACTATTCCAGTTGTTCTAGTACCTTGAGACAAAACTTACAATAAGAAGTGACAAACAAAACTACCAGATTTGTGAGATGAGGAGGTGCAGGGCACAGGGAAAGGAGGTTTTACCATCATGCCCTCTTGCAAGTGTTTGTGAGTGAACAAAATCTGATGCAGTAGGAGAACATACGTGCCCCTGACATATGTTGCTTTGGGTATCAGCTTACTGGTCCATTCAAAGGACTGCTGCTCACAAAGAGCAACAGATTTTGAGTCTATTTAATACTTAAAAACGTGTTATAAAAATCCCCAAAGTCTGTACACGACAGACTATCAGAGTGATCATAAAACAAGACACATTTTTAAAAACTGGTGTCTATATGTGTATCTATTTCTTGCTCTTGAGTGCAGCTTGCTTTCTCCTGATGCATCCCTCTTCTCCCAGGCATAGTCCAGCAATGAATGGCACAGGTAAGCTGTGAATGCCATCACTGAGACTCTTTTATGGGCTGAAGTAGGATAAAGCACACATGCAAATAAGTAACTACTAGCCTGAAGCATGAGATGAAAAATAAATTATACTGAATTGAAATTCAATAAAGGTAGACAGTTTATGGCTGACAAAGTTAAAACTGGATTTTAACTAAACCTAGTCATAAATAAAGACCTAGATATTTAGAAAGCAGGGGGTCAGAATATTTAAATAATGTAAATCTGTATTCAAGTACTTACATGAAGGGTTTGCTTTCAAACTTAGGGAAACAACAATTCAAGTGGAATGCCTGTGCACTTGGAAAGTCATGGAAGCTTAAGCAGCTGTCAAAGCCAACCTGCATTGTGAGGTGCTTACATATGACTTCAGTAACCAAACATAAACCAAGTCCGAAAATATTGCAAATCACTGATAACAGAACATATCCTAGGCAATGGAGGGTTGCCTGAGTTGTCTTTATTTTACAGAATACTATAAGTTACTCTGATATCTTCTGGAGTCACAGGTAGATACTTCAGTTAGTGTAGGTAGCTATTACACCAGGAAGAGCATGAAGAAAATCAACTCCTGAGAATTAAACTTCTAAAAATGATGACAGGAAAGTTGCCCCCGACTTCTGTTTTCAGTCTGGTCAATCTCTCCGTAAGTAACCACATCACTTAAAAGGAAATATTTTTTTGCTGCCGTCCTTTCTATAAGTCTATAACTTTTTTATTTCTCTCTCCTTTTATTTTGCCAAGGCAGGGAAGTGATGATGATTAGGCCACATGGCCTTAGTCTGACAATTTATTTGCACCTGTTGAAGTATTGTTTAGGACTCACTGGGAGCCGTAATCATTGCACAGCACTGGAAAAAGTCATAGACAAACACTCCATGAACTACACCTCTGTCCAGGAATTCACCCCTTTCTCTATGAAACATGAAGGGGATAATTGCTATTTAAACTTTGCTATCATGACTTAAGAGCATCTTAAGGAAGAGAACAGACCCTGCTGGAGCTGGTCTCCCATTTCTCCGGTGCCCTGGTGGCCGGCCAGCCCATTGGAACAGGTGATACAAGGCTGCAGCTCTGCAGGTTTTTCAGCTCCTGAGCCCAGTCAGAGCAATCCTGCAGAGACCTGCAGTGTCTCCAACGGGTGGGTGGTGCTCACTGTGGGAGCTGCAGCTCCAGCATCAGTGAAAACGAAGCCATTGGGGTGGTTTTATTGGGAAGAATTGCACCAGGAACACACAACCCTCCTGAGGGATACCTGAGCTCAGCTTTCCCAGCAGCTAATGACAGCAAAACCCACATTTTCTTCTCAGATCCCTCCCCTTGAAGGCTGATGGCTGAATCTGGCCAATTTTATCCTAAGGTTAGGTTCCTTTCCTAATATGGACAAATCCTTAGGGGAGGAGAATCAGGCCATACACAAGTGAATAATAAAGCATGGCCTTCAACATTTCTCCCAGTACACATGTGAAGAGGAAATGGGTGTTCAGAGATCAAACAACTCAAAAAAAAAAAAAAATGAAAAAAAAAGTTTGTTAGTTCCAGATAACAAGCTTATTCGAATAATTTGAAACAGAAGGAAAAAAGGTCCTGATGTTGATTGTATTACAAAACGATAAAGCTGGCAAGGAATGGAAATAAGTGATATTACAAAGAATGGAAAGTTAAAATAAAAATCTCTGAAATAATTATTTTAACTAATACAGTGGTTTTGGCATTAAGCTTGTTTGTGTTAAGCCCTTCAATTAAGGACTTCTGAGTCTTCAGTACAGGGGTCTGGATGTGCCCCCCTGATTACACCTCATCTCACAAACCCATGAATTGTTAGTCAAATGTTCCATCTCATCTGTTTAGTTATTTTTGAAGTTCTAATGATACAATAATAAAAATTATCATTTCTCTTTCTAGATGTTATTTGCTCCCTGGTATTTAAAAAATAGACTGACCACATATATTTTCCTTTTTCGATATTTTTCTTCATTTTTTTTTAAATTTCCCGAGTTACCACTGGGTAGGTGTGAGACCTAAAAACTTACATCGGTTGGTTATTGTATCTGTTTTCATACATAAATCCAGCAAAAAAAGATGAAATAAAATAACATGAAGTATTGTATGCACATACACACTTATGAATATATACAGTAGATTGAAAAGAAAACCTGCAATCAGTTCCTGAAGTTCTCTGGACCAATAATCTGTGAGTGGAAAAGGATTTGCATATTTGATGTAATTGTGTAAATTCAGCTTCAAAGTAACTGTTCCTAAAGTTATTGTAGCAAGGTTTGATTTTGTTTTTCTCCAACATTTTTGAATTGGAGTGGCAAATATCAAAGTTTGAAGAGAAAGAGAGAGTTAATATACATAAACTAATTGAAAGTTTCAGCTGCTAAAAGACAAAATCTCTTCCAGCAGTAACTGTACCTCTCTGCCAGAGAAACTCCATATATGGCTAAATCTTCTGTCTTTTGCATATACTTTTACACTGGATAAAAGAAAAAGAAAACAACAAAAACACCCTACATAGTCAGAGACCTGAAGTGACTCCAATTCCAGAGGTGTTGATGCAAAATCCAGCACCATTAACTGTGGGAAGCCACATCTTAAAGTAGTTTGGTGTTCATTACCTTAATGGTTTGATTTACACGGGAAACCTGCCTCCTCTCCCTTTTGCAGTGCTGTTATTTATCACAGAGGTATCAGATCCCCATTGTGTGCCGGCAAGGGGCATTGATGGCTCACGATCTGCCAAGCACAGCTGAAGTTCTCACAGCTTTGGCGTTTTGCACTGTGCTCCTCTGTGCTCAGCACAGAAGCTCCTGCGCAGGAGACTCGAGGGAGCTGCATATTGAGAGGCCAGAAACCTTCCATAGCTGCTTCACAGTGCCCCAGATGGGGCAAGCTGTAGTCTTCATGGTGATGTTCACCCTTTTCACAGTAAGAAAAAGCTTTCCTGCTACACAACACACATTGTTATGCTCATGTAAGCACAGCCTTTTCCCCCTGTGTGCCCACTGCCCACAAGCTGCCACTGAAGCCTGTTATTTCTCCCAGGCTGCAGAACTGTTGCTCCCATCCTTTGGACCAGTGAGATTTTCAATATCATAAACAGATGACAGGTTTGCTTCAATTAAACCTCCGGCCTCTGTGAATGATCTCCTTTTCCTCCCCCTCTTTTCCTCACTATTTTGTGCTATTAATGTCTCAAGTCCTTTGAAAGGGCAAAAAATCCAACAAGGTGACACAGGCACAGCAAGGAATTTCTTTCTCACTTGCAGTCCTTTTTACATTAATATTTCCAGATGCTGGGGCATGGGGTGTTCATCTTGTGTCCTTGGCCATTTCAAGTTTTATTGACTGCATGTGAGCTGAAAGATATTTGCTTACCCTTTGATCAAACCCAAATACTTTTCAGCCAGATGAAATGTGTCATCAGACAAATTCCCTGAGCAAGTTTCCATGCAGGGGCACATACCCCTGGACTTGGCCATCTGTAACACATAGTCCAGACACTTCCCCAGCAAGGAATGTTTACAGCTAAGGAGAGCACCAATGTTCTCCCATCCTGTCTCAGCCCTAATGAAGGCCTGAAACAGGATTTATCTACCCTCATTTTCCTGTATAGAGTTGTAAACTTAGAGCTTGTCACCCCAAGCTTCCTATTTTTAAGTAATTTGCCATTCTCATTTCCTCATGACCTGCTGGGTCACCTTTCTGCAGTGATGTGCTGTATGCAGGAGAGCTTTTAAAGAATTTGGAGCTCTGGGGGAGAGGCAACACTGTAGTTGGGGTTTAGGCTCCTAAATGCTGTTCATTGCTATTCTGAAGTCTCAACAAAGGAACAGAAGATTTCTGGGGCCACTTGGAGTTTTCATACTGGGTTCTTAATCCTGACAGCCAGTTAATAAGCAGAGGCTGTTCTGCACAAAGGAACAATTCCTACCAAAATGCTGGTATTATCCCTTCTGTGACAGAAACCTCATCCTCTTTTTAAGGTTGCGTGCTCAGAGCGCAGCACTTAGATGAGTTTGGAATTTGCAAACCTCAAAAAATTCCACAGTTGTGCAACACTAACGTGTCACCTCTTCTTTGCTCTGACTGGTATAATCTAATGGCAGTGAAATGTGTGAAAAAGATCATCTGCTAATACCAGATTTTACACTGCCTTCCAGGGACAGCAACAGGGAGCATTTCAAGGAGTTCCTGCAGCATGGCTTATTTTCCAACTGAAGTACAAATTAATGTCTATGAATTGGGGCACTGCCATTCCAAATGGGGTCCAGAGATTTAGATATAATAAACCAAATTATCTGTGCTTATTGGTTTGAGGGATGTGGATTTTGAGACATTTTCTTGCTTGAAATCAAATGGTTGGTTTCATGGAAATGAAAATATTTAGTCCTTCTAGGACTGACGTTTTCTTTTATCTTAGTACCCAATTTGTTGGTTTATGCACCTGCCTAAATTTCTCAAAGATAATACATATTTATTCTTGTGTTTATCAAGCTAAAAACTGCATGCAGCTGATCAGTTGTGCTGATCATACTCTCCTTATAGAAACACATTACCTGTTGTATTTGCCAGATACCCTACAAAAGACAAAGATTTATTTTCTTTTAGGTGCATACTAGCCATAAGATCTGGTAGTTTCTTCCCAAATCAGTAAGTTATAACATGTCTGATACTACTGACAACCTGTTTCAGCATGTGTTTGAGACAGACCATCTGAGCAGAGGAAGGGATTAATTTCCAGCTATGCATTAGCAGCATGCACGGTTGTATTCCCACCAATGGGGCAGCCAGGTGCACCTGCACCCTCTTACCTTATCCCCTCATGTCCTACCATGACTTTCTGTGCTGGGTGTGGCTGGGGTACAGTTAATTTTATTAATAGCAGCTCGTATGGGGCTAAGGTTTTGATTTGTGACCAAAAACATGTTGATAATTCAGAGATATTTTCAATATTGCTGAGCAGTGCTTACACAGCACCTTTTGTGCCTCTCAACCCACCCCATCAGTGAGGGGGCTGGGGGTACACAAGGAGTTGGGAGGGGACACAGTCAGGACAGCTGATCCCAGCTGACTGGAGGGATATCCCACACCATATGGTGCTCAGCATGTAAAGCTGGGGAAGAAGGAGGAAGTGCAGCATGTTCAGAGTGATGGTGTTTGTGTTCCCAAGTCATCATTACAAGCGATGCAGCTCAGCTTTCCTGGGGCTGGCTGGATACCAAACTGCCCATGGGAAGTGGAGAATGGATTCCTTGTTCTGCGTTGCTGGATGTGTGTAGCTTTTCCTTTACCTATTTAACTGTCTATATCTCAATCACTGAGTTATCTCACTTTAACCCTTCTCTTTCCTGTGTGTGGGGAGTAGTGACCAGCTGCCTGGGGCTGGACTGTCAGCTGGGGTTTAACCACAACCTCCCAACCCTTGAGTTTTCATTTACCTCTGCACCTTCTTCCCATATCTCGCATTTGGGTGCTCCCCAGCACCCTTGCCTCACCTCCTAAACAGATGTTATCTCACCAAAACCACTCTCACCCTGCCCTTCACCCACTCCCACTGTCTCAGGCAGCAGGGCAGTCTCAGGGCTGGTGGGTCTCTGCAGCCAAATGGGATGAGCAGCTGTACAACAGACCAGTCCCTTGGCATGCAGACAGCATGGGGAGATGCCTCCCTCTGGACTGCTACTGCTCTGTGAGGAGGTCATCATCCCCTGGCTCCTCCAAACCCTTAAACTGTAGGAAAGGTGGGAGATGTTCATGTCCTATCCTCCTTTAAGGTGACTCCCAGAACACCAGTGATACACATTTCTGCAGCATCTGAATGAAGCAATTGCTATTTATGTACATAAATAAATGCTCTGGGTCTTTCAACCCCTGCTTTCAAATCAAGCAGACAAAATACTGCAATTCCTTTTCATGACAAAGATTTCTAAAAGACGAGAACCATGGACAGGATTTTGGTTTTAGAGGCATCAGGTTTTGCTGGGAAACTGCTTTTTTTCTGTTTGTTTGGGTTTTTGTTGTTTTATTTTAAAGCTTTTTGTCCTGATCTTCTCCAGATTCTCTGAGGGGGTGTCAAAGTAATTTGGTTATTCAGAGAGAGCCTCATTTTTCCTTTTCTTTTCCTCACTTTCTTTGCCCCCTAAAGGAGACAGCAGTTTTCTGGGTGGTTGCCCCTGCAGGACAGTGCTGGTGTGAGCTGTCCCTCCTCCCCATGGCATGAGGATGGATGAGCCATTGCACATACATGGTATGAAAACAAGCCTCTAGGTGCCTCTGGGGCATCACACACACATTCATACATGATTTCTTCAATTAGCAAACTACTGACCCAATCATCAGTGTAATCTACAGAACCCTTTTATCAGTGCTGACCACCAGACATCAATGTCAACCCCTGAATCTCTTTGCAGCCAAAGGATATGAAAAGGTGTGATGCCCTTTTACTCCTACAAATTACAAATCTACAAATTGTCCCATGTTTTCTTCACAGGTGAACTGAAACTCAGTTAAAAAAATACACAGATATGGGATTTCCTGGACCTACTGGTGAAGTAACCCTAGTAAAGTCTTGCATGGAATATATCTTAACAGATAAAAACTGGAGAGCAAATGAGCAATAGTAGATCCTAAAATCAAAGTTTCTGGTCTTTCCTCAAATGATAAGCATTCCCTTCCTTTGTTGGCAAGGCTAGTTGGAAGCAGAAATTGCTTAACTGGAGCTGGGTTTATAGTTTGAACATAATTATCATCACTGAAAGATTTCACATTGAGCTTCCAGATGATTTTAAGTCAAAACCAGATGAAATGCATAGAAACATCAGAACACTTACATTCCTTGGTGTTGGGAGGCGCCAGCAAGCACGAGTAGCAAACCATCCCGTAGATGTTCCGAGGTCTGTTTTCCAGCATGTAGTAACTGCAGTGGAGGGCAAGAAGAGGCAAAACAGTGCAAATTAATATGATATGACTGAACATGGTTCAGCAGCAACCAATTATACAGAGATAAAATCATTTAAAAAAACTTTTATAAGCATATTGAGGCAAAGATAATTCTTTTTTTTTTTCAAATTGCCTGAATAAAGACCGTGTTTCTCTTCTTCCTTTCCTCTGAAAATGTAATTAATCAAACATCTAGACACGACAAGAAGTGGTAACATCGCCTAAGACAACATTAGTCTCCCTGCTGAGTTCAAGCTGCAGTTTATAGAATGCCCTGAAATAAGATTTTTCAAAATAAGAGAATGCAGTTTTTTGAAGCAGTTATCTTTCAAGCAAGACCACCAGTTGGATATGGTTGGCTAATTTCATTCACAAACACTGTAAGAATAATCTCTGTAATCTTAGAACCAAATCTGAGCCAGATCATAATAAAAAAAAAACCAGGAAAACACCACACTCACAGAGCAAGGCAGATTAGGTTTTACAGGTTTGCTTTGTTTTTTTATTTCCTTGCTGTATTGTTTATAAATCAGTCCTTGATAGTGGAATGACAGTGTGAAGGAAGGTTTTCTTAATTTGAACTTCTGGGTTGTTAATAAAGTTAGTGTTGAAATAAGGTAATTGGCTACTCAAGAGTTGGATCCACATGCACTGTAATGAGTAATTACATCAGAATCATACATATGTTGATGTAACATCATACTGTTGATGTTACAGATATGTCTTTACAAATCACCTGTAAATCACTACATATTTTAATGAAGAGATGAATAAATCCATAATCTATTTTGTGTAGACAGGAACTCAACACTACAAACATTTTATGCAATTGAGGATCTGTTTTCTGCTCTTAAGTACCTGCCTATGCATGTGAAGTAAGTTTTTTTTTCTGGAAAATGTATGCATTGTTAGGAAATCACTGCTGAAACCATCCATCAAAATCAGTTGGTGTATTCATGAATGGCAATTAAGAGGTACAGGTCCAAGAAATGGAATACACAGAGATGCAAAGGGGAGACAGGCACTGGCGGAAACTCAGAGCAAGGGAGCTACACATGCTTCCTCATCTCTTTCTTATTGGTTTTAAAAGATTCACCCTCACTTCTTCCTTCAAATATCTCTTGTGCCCCATGTGCCACTCTACCATTCTCTCAGGAGCAAAACTTCATCTTTCCTCTCTTATGGGGGCCTACATAATTTTAGGTTGTAAAACAGTTAACAAATACACAGGAAAAGGCTGCCAAACCACAAAACAAAAGAGTGGAAACCCAAAGATACATGTAAATCTATGAAGAAAAATACAGGACAGTTAGGATCCACAGTCTAATAGCTGTGTTGGTTTAGGAAAGACAAACAATCCTTCTGACACTTAATTAAATTGAGCTGGTGAAATAATTCTTGGTTTTCACCACAATGCAGAATGGTGGAGGACATGTAAAGAAAACTGAAGAGGATGCTTGTGGCAGGCAACCATTCACTCATGTGAATAGGAAACTCTGCAGCTGCAAATATTAGTGACTCATGCCCACAAAGTACTGGCAACAGATTTATGTTTCTGGTTGCTTTCCAATGCACCAGATATTAAAGGTAATGTTGGAAATATGTGATAGCTTTATATCACCAACTAGGAAGAAGTGACCCACTCATGACAAAATAGATTTTCACAGTATTACTCTTCCACTATGATATTTAGTCTTTCTTTCCTTGGCACCTGCCAGGCTCAGGTTTGGAGGGGCTACAGGCAAAATCCAAGAAGAGAGGCTAGACTGAAATTGGACTTGCTTTCTTGCTTAACACCATAGAGGCTTATCTTGGGCTAACCTTGGTGATGTCATTCCAGACTCAAGGACTTGGACCCAGGTTCAGGCCTGCGCTCCCACAGGAACAGGGAGCCTGGGACTGGGGCAGGAGGTGGAGAGGGGTGGGTGCTGTTCTCAGCAGGACAGTCTGCAGAGAGACAGCAAGGAGGAATGTCCTTGTAGGAGGCATCTGCCGCCTTATCTAGAACAGCAAGCGTGGCACTTAGTTTCACTAGAAATTCACTGGCTAAACTTTTCATGCAGAAAACAGAGGAGCATTCGCTCCTTTTCACTCCTTAAAACCTCTCAGAGAACTGATCCTGCATTTGCTGTAGCCATGGACAAACATGTGAAATGGGGAAGTGTCAATAGCAGAGGCATTTCTGACTGCATTTAAAAAGAAAATGATCCCATTGCAATTCTTTCTTGTGAGGTGAGTGGAGACTTACCCCAAGCTGAAAATAGGTGCTGGAACAGCAAAAGGGATATGTATTATTTATACTTGACTTTTTCTTACTCCTCATGGCCACTACTGAATGAAGATGACCAGGCTAGAGGGATCCTTGCTCTGACCAGGCACTGCTGCTTGTGGTTGGCTGTGACCTCAGTCACACTCCAGGAACACCTGCTGGATCACCCCATTGAGGGAAATAGTCTGAGTCACACCTAATTTCCACATTCCTAACCTGTCCTGTTTGCCATGATGGAAGAGCTTCTGGGCAGGGAGCAGAGGACAAAGCCTGCAGTGACCCAGGAGGTTCAGTCTAGGTACCTCTAGAGTCCACTGGCAACTGAACTTTGGTTTTGAGGATCACAGCTTTGAAACTAAGCCTTTAAAATCTTCCCTGTCTTGTACACTTCTTGTGAGTGTGACAGTGTTATTTTTATTTTATATGAGAGGGAACACAAAGAAGCAGTGGATGACATCTCCTCTTGTACCAAAGGTCTCCTTCTTCCCTAAAATTGGTCATCAGTAATAGTGAAAAAAAGAAAATAAAAGGAAAAATATATAATTATCCAGCACGTATTTTAGGATATAGTAGAGAGGATAGCTCTTGTAACCACTGGAAAAGGCTGCCAGGTCAGTGGTGTTTTGTCTGAAAACTTTCATACAGAATGTGCCATATGCTCATCTTTTCCTCAGGCTTCTTTACTGAGCTGGTGAAAAATAGCAAAGGGATGGGATGTCCCTAAGTGCAAAGAGCAGCATCTGGGCTGTTACCTTGGGTAGGTCTGCAGTGTGCTATGGAAGCAGCCCTCTGTAAATGGAAACCTTGCTTTTATCCCTCACATGCACTCAGGGGCTCTCTGAGGTTTACTGCCCAGGCAAGGGAGCACCCTGTCAGCTGCCAGGCTGTCCCTGTGCCACAGGGGACAATAAGGACAATCAGCTACTCACCAGCTCTCTGCTCTGACACACAGGCTCTGCATTTCCCCCACCAGCACACAGGAGCAAACTCTGAGGACTCTGAGTAGCATGAGGAGTCAGGGCAGCTTCAGAGCTTGTTTTAGCTCATATTTAGTTTATCTTGAGGATTCCATCTATTCAAGCTTGGACTGAGAGAGGGTGTTTCTCCTTAACTGCTGGCTTTGCCAAGCAATCCCAGGACCTGAGCGTTGCAGGAGGAGCGGCACACAGCCAGATTCCGGCAGAGCAGTTTCTGCTACAGGCTACACCTGTGCAAACACGATGTTTTGAGATTTCTCCCCAAGCACCAGCTGTGCAAGCTGATTATTTTCAGCCAGCACCCTGCTCCCACCTGGGTGACCTCATTAGTCCTGACAAAAATCGCAAAACAGTAACTGTGACCACTATTTAAGTTTCTTGCTCTTTATAATATATGAGGGGAAGTCAAGAGGGAGTTTTTTTTCAGGTCACATCATCAGTCTATTTGGCTGGCAGCTAGACAAGTCCTTAATTTTATTTGTAAACTGTGAAAATTTCACAGAGGCTAACTGATAAAATAAACCTGGAAGCTTGCAGGGCCTCTTTAACAGGGCTTTCTGCTCAATAGGGAATGTGGGTTATAAGTGACTGCAAACTGCACAAAAGCCAAATATCAGAAGGAATTACTCTCTAAACCAAAGAGAAATAGTGGCAGAAACTGAAAAAGTATGTAAGGTGAGGTTGTATTTTAGAGTATTTAGTTACCCTACAAAAAAACATCAAGAGTGCAAATATATGCTTGGGTTTGCAGACTTCAGATATCATATTGTCAAAGATATACATATCCAATGTAGCAATTTCCTTCTCACCATTATTATCAGAACTACACTGAGTGTAAGAGACCATTATAAAGATGGAGTTAATAAACAGCACCTATTTTAAGCCCCTTCATCCAGCCCTGAAACTTGTTTTGACTCTGAACAACACTACACACACTACATTAGCAGCTCCTTAGACTCCATTCTGTGGTGTAGAAAGGACCCCAGAGACTAAAATGCCTTGGTAAATCTCACAGAACAGCTATGTTAGCTAATACTGTCAACTACTGACAAATGTGCCAGCTGTTCACATCTGGAGAGGAGATATTTTATGCCCTTAAACATGCTGTAGTGCCAGCATAGACCCTACAGGGTATTTAAGGTGCTGTCATGCAGCTCATAAGTATGAAGCAGGACATTGAAGGTGGCCCTCTGAAGCTACAGCTGGAGGCCAAGCTGAATTTCTTCGAGCATTTAAAATGGCACTGCACACCTGGGCTTGTTCCCTTTCCATTTCTAGTAAGAGAAAAAGTTTTCTAGTTGTCACAAACAGCTATTTATTCAGTGAGAATTCAGTAAGATTAAAAACATCTTCTTTAGGGTCCCTTGCAGGCCTAGCTGTTTTACGATTCTGTATTTGTTCAACTCACCAATGCTTTTGAAACATTTAAACGTTTTAGCAGAGATGAAAAAGCATAATTTACCAGTATTGTGCCTACAGTCAGCTTTGACATGGTGAGGCTGTCAGATTAGAAAAGTACTTCCTGGTGCCTTGGGTAGAGCAAAGGCCTGTGGATAAGTTCTTACCCTGGGAGACAAGGACCACACTCTGCATCATTCTCCTGATCCCCAGGTGTCATGACTGTGGCTCGAAAAAACCCCTCGCAGTCCTTGTGCCGTCTGCATATCTGGTAACCTCCTTTGGAAAACTTCTCTGAAGGGCAGGGGATGCAGCCATAGTCCTCATCTTTGGTGCCATATCCACACGTCTGCAACAACACACAGTCACTCAAAAGCAGTCTGGTGCTGCACACCAACTTCCAGCAAAAGAGAATGTTCACAGCCTGCCCCATTGGCTTTGGGCACAAAGGGAGAGGAGTGTGTCATTTGGCCTGTTAGTGTCTATCCTAAAAAGACCATGCAGGGATATAAGGATCCAGCAATCCGTGTGCTGGAGAGGCAGAAGGGGAACTGGAGCCTGATACTGCTTGTAAGTGCTCCCCCCTGCCCCCACTACTTCTATCATAGTCCAACAAATTGTGGAAGTGAATTTCAGCTGCAACTTGGATAGAAAGTGAACTAAAAATGGAAGAGTAGAGAAGACTCCTACAGGAGAAACACAGCTGCAGCAGGGCTATCAGCAGTTTCAAGCTAGGAGACCCCAGAGGGAACAGCCCAAAAGGCAATGTTTGGGTAAGATTTTGTAACCTCTGAACTCACATGTCCCAGCTGAACATTACAAAACCAAACTGGTTATTATTCAAACATACTTGCTCGGGACTACCAACTGTGTGAAATGCTTGCAATAGGATGTTTATCCCATTAAAACCAAACAGGATTTCAGTAATTTTTTTTAATAAGCAACAATTATCTGCTGTAAATCAAATGGTAACTTAGGAACCGTAATTTAAAATATTGCACAAACGTCCAAGTTCCTCTAGTGCCCAAATATCTTAGCGGGAGAGCAAAATTAACTTGTCAGTGTGAGGGGCCAGCAAGCAGACCAGACTGACCAATTTATCACTCTGTTTTGAAATGTCAGCATCAGATTCTAATTAACTACTGAGATGAGAACAGACCGGCAGAGACTGTGTATGGAACTTCTACCTTTCAATTTTTACAGTATCTCTTTTAACAGGCTGCTCCTGCTGGTGTGCGTGCAAGATGCCTCACTCCCACAACACACTTGGAGTGCTTCTGCTTAGGCATCCATAGCCTTCCCCGTTTCCTTTCCTACCCATTACTTGATGCTACAGATCAGAGCATTTGGATTTTTTGCATTTGGTGCTTGATATGTTCCCCCCAGCAGCAGAAGAAGCTGAAATTACCATGTAAGGCTCTTCACCCGGCTCGCACTTGGGGCAGTCATGGCACATGCCCGTGGTCTGGTTGTAGTACTCATTCTCACCGCAGTTGGAGTATTCGGCACTGGCAGAGTACACCAGGGAGACCTGTCACCAGAGAGCATTCCAGAGCACTGTCACTTCCACTGCCATCGTCCTCCCTGCCTCACCCCCTCCCCTTGCACAGCTGCTGTGGCTCAACAGGCAGCAGGGACAGCACTGCTGTGTGAAACACCCCAAAAGCTCAGAAGCAGAAGTGGTGACACTATTCAAATGGAAGCAGATGCAGGTTTCAGCAACCTGGTACTTCCAAGAGTTTCTCAGAGACTGACATTCATGCTTGTTGGCACTGCCACGCCTTAAAACACTGAAGGCCAAGGTTCCTGACCTGTTAACTCACATGCTCTCCTGCACATGCTAATGCCCGAGTTCACACCCCCACCACTCCCAGCTCTAATGAGCCTTCATAAATGTGACTGCAAGGGACAACTATAACAGCCAGAGATAATGCACTGCCTTGGGCCTCAACCACAATAGGGCTGTGCTCCATGTGACACCCAGGCTGTTGTGCTCTTCCAGCACCTACTGTCTCTGCTCCATGCTGGGTCCTTCTCCTTCCCCCTTTTCCCTAGCAGCTATGGTTTAAACAGCACATTCTCAGGTGCTTTATGGAATGAAAGTGATCACTGCATTGAGGTTCAGTCCCTAGGCCATGCGCAGCTCTGCCACAATTCACAGATGGTTATGAATAACCCAAGCAGAACCCTGTTATCTTTCACACTCCAGAGACACGTACACACAGAAATACCTACCATCAGGAAAGGGAACACGTGAGTCCATTTACGTTCACCCAGGTGAGCCATGCTCTCTTGATATTTTACCTGAAAAGATAGAATTGGTGATTGTTTATGAACATGAGTAAATATTTGTGTGTGTTGCCAAAATAAGAACAGGAGGGCTCATAAGCAGAACAAAGGTTACATGGGAGCAATGCCCAGAGGTCTAAACAAAGAGAGGGGGAGATGTGCACGTGCAGTCATGCACACACACAGACACCGCACACCCTTACCACACATCTCTTTCCTCTCTTTGAGAAGATAATGCCAGGAGAGAATCCAGTCTTGCAATATTTACAAAAATCTGTGAAAGAAGAGGAACCAAGTCTGAATTCTGGCACCTGGTGGCTTGCTGAGAAATCCTCCCATGAGGAATGGAGGGCTGCGTCTTGACCACTAAATGAAGGAGGGCTGGGGATCAATAGCCTGGCTTGTGTCCACACCAACTAGTGCTTGACCACAGCACATCAGGTCTGTCTGGGAAAGATCTGTGTGGAGCAGCCAAAGCAGAGCCAGGGAGTGAACCCGTGGCAAGCAGTGTGGGCAGTCAGAACACCAGGGCTGCACTTCCCTTGCCAGCTCCTCTGGATGCACTGAGAAAGCCCAGAGCTGCTTCCCCTTCTTTAGGAGACATCAGCTGCTTTTTGTTCTTGATAAGCAAACTGCAGATTTAAGAAGTTAAACCCAAGGAAGGAGCCAAACCTTATATCCAAAAAGCTATTAAAACTGTTGGGAATCGATGTTACAAACACATGTACTGATTTATTTAGTTTCTTAAAATGATTAGTTTTGAAGAAGAGCTAATGTGCCACATTCAAGTACTGAATTTCTTTCTAAGGTGAAAAAGAGACAGGAAAAGGAGGCACAAATCAGGGTTTTTTAGCTTGATACAACCTATTTATTTATATAGTTACAGCACATAATGTGCCCTGGGGGTTTTAGAGCTTCAAATTGCAAAATGTTTGAGATACAGTTGCAACATTTTGGTCCTAGCAGATGTAAACTACTCTTTCAATTTTCCATGTCTCAGATGCTGGGAGACTGTTAGCCTCCCAGAAGAATACAATTACTTCTTTGTGCTACGTTCGAGCATACAACTTACATGAGAGCAGCACTCTTGTATTTGAGATAGCTGCTAACATTTACATTTTTAAACACCAAGTAGATTAAGCAAAGATTATATCACTCCAGCATCAAGCTATGAACTTGCTTTATGTTCCTTCCAGCAATTGGGCTAGCTGAGACAGGTAACTGGGTGGGTGGGTGGACAACCTGAATTATGAGTATATTCATTTGTGCAGGAAATTACGCTTTGAAACCTAGAAACAAAAGAGAATCAGAGATAAATTTTCCTAAATCTGGAGGTAAGAGATGGAAAATAGTAATTCCATTGTACAAAGTGTCAAACATGAAGTTGGATGAAGGCTTTATCTGTGGCAGTGCAGTTGCCTGGAAAAGTTCCAAGGATATTGTCTTAATGCATATGTATGTTAAACTGTACCCTAACTAGAAAAGTTTGTTAGACCTTAGATATTAATATTCTTAAGGCTCCACTGATGCTGCTAAATTATCACATTTCTTACAAATCTGGTCTGAGGCTGCTCAGAACCAAAACTTTCACCAGTAAATCTTGAATCTCTAACTTTACAGTAAGAGTATATCCTACAGCAAAACCATGGTTCAGTTGCTTTCAAGCCACCCAGATGTTTGCTGTTTGAGGTACTTGTATGCAATCATAGCCAGATTTGAAAAATGGAAATGAAGAAGTATAGCCCACTAATGTTCAATACAATCATTTGGCATTTATTTATGAGAAATATTGAAAGTGTCGAGTTCTACATGCATAAATAAGATATTTTTCTCTCTCAATATAAATANTAAGAGTATATCCTACAGCAAAACCCTGGTTCAGTTGCTTTCAAGCCACCCAGATGTTTGCTGTTTGAGGTACTTGTATGCAATCATAGCCAGATTTGAAAAATGGAAATGAAGAAGTATAGCCCACTAATGTTCAATACAATCATTTGGCATTTATTTATGAGAAATATTGAAAGTGTCGAGTTCTACATGCATAAATAAGATATTTTTCTCTCTCTTAATATAAATATGCATGTGGGGTATGTTTTGTATGTAAACATTTTTTTCCCCTGCATTCCTTCATTTTATGCAGCAATATGTCAAGCATATGGGAAATACTTCTTCTAACTGGAAAAAACCATTTCAAAGTGCTAGATTAGAACTCCAGGGGAGACTCACTCCACAAATTGCAATATCAAAAAAGTTAAATTTTGGTATTCATCCTCCTATTCAAGTACACTACCATAAATTGGCTGTGTTATTTCTGTTGGTTTATTTGTTTGTTAGGTTGGGGTTTTTCCTCTTTTGGTGTTAAAACTCAAAACACTTATTTTATAACACAAGAGTGAAAATGGGAGTGGGGGGAGGGGAGATGAAGGAGGTTTCTGGCAGTAGGGCCACAGGTAGTTACTCAGGTGGGGAGATACCTGAAGGTATCTACCAAGATATGCCAGGCTGCTCTTGGGCTTGCTGTCAGTTTTCAGGCATGGTAAGCTATATCTGCACCATGCTATCTGTCACTCATTAATCCCAGTCACACAACAAGGGGTCTTCTAGTGCCAAGATTGCTTTTGTTTCTAGCTGACACCTATGAAGACATGTTCAACCAGCCAGCTTCTGCCAAGAAGCAGAAAAAAGAGTGACCGGACATTATGGCCCCTAACCATTAAAAGAAATTAGTTCTTAATGAATTATTCTCTTTCAGCTGAAGCAAATGACTTTCTCCTGTGGGATGGCATGAGGCAGTGAGCAGGAAGGAGCTGGAGGTGTACTTTTTGCTGGGACTCCGGTATCACTCCTAAGGAATTCGGGATCTCCAGCTGCTTGTCTGCCAAGCCCTCCAGAGATCCTGATTTGTGTTTTTGTTTGGGACGTGTGGGTGTCTGCAGAGGGGAGGTGTAAAACACAGACAGTGTCTTTGTGGATCAGGTGTGCAACACACAGCAAGTCTCGTCATGACTAGCGGGGGTTGCTAATTACAGCTATATTTGTCCTTTGGGCAAATTCGTTAATAGCTGGTAAGAATATACTCGTAAGGTGACAGGAAAAGGAAGGCTATTTTCCCAGTGGCAACCACAGCAAGAAATGCTGGAGACTCCCTGTCTCAGCTACTTTCTTATAGATGCAAGGCAGAAAGTCGGGGAACAGAAGAAAAGAGATGACTGGGACCCTATTACTCAAATATTTCTCCTCTCAGACCCAAAATCCTTCTGTACAGTCCTTGTGGTTTCCTACCAAGAGCTGGTAGATAT
>VZUA01033792.1:13575-31843 GCA_013401035.1 Horornis vulcanius | reverse complement strand
ACTCCAGTTTTCCCTGGCAGATGCCTGTCTCTCTAAACCAAGACATCATCCAATATTGGAAACTCTTTGACTTTTGTTGTTACTGTGAAATAAAGGTAATTTTGTTTTAATTTCTCTACAAGGCTCTTAAGGCAGCTGGAAGCAACTTGAGCATCCAGTAAAGGTTTCCTTGTGAAACTCCAAATTCTGCAACTGTACCTACTGATTTTGCTTTTTCCTTTTTTTTTTTTTCTTTAAGAAAGATCGTTTTATTTTGATCTTTGGTCTTTGCTCTGTGGTCTGTTCCTTACAGTTCTTGTGGTTTAAAGCCTGGGCTATTGTACTGGATTTTAACTCTCCGAAAGACAGTCTATTCAGAATATTTCAAGAGGAGAAGGGAGATATTTGCAACCTTTCATTTGTAATATTTGACCATGTATGTGAAACTCAGCTGGCACTCTTCAATTAAACTTCTATTTCAGTAGTGAGCTGGCTGTTTCTTTCTCACTTCATACATTTTGCTTTTAAGACTGATATTTAATGAGCTGGATGGAAGGAAAGTATATACTCTGAGAAGGTCTGTCTTGATAACTGAGGACAGTAATGACATATATTTTATATATTGGCCTTGCAATCAGTGAGCTTGAATGGCATTGGGCAGTTAACAGGTTTTTTTTCCATGCAGCACAGGCTAGTGACCTTCCCTTACATGCACTGAGCATCACCTTTCCTGCTGCCCACAGAGTCTGACTGCCAGTGGGGCCCTTATGTGTCTGTCTCTGTTTCTGCCAAAGTCAGAATGTCTAGCACTATTTATCAAGCAGGGGAATGGGGTTTTTCTGGATTAAATGTCTAGGATGGGGGCACCAACTTCATAATTTTATGTGGGCTCTATGTAGTTCCTGGGTTGCCCTTGGGATGACTTATGATTTCCAGACTAGTATTTGGAAGTGTAGCTTCTGTGAGGAAGGCAGAAGCAGGAAGCATGTTTAATGAGAGGTATAGTTCAGCCAACATCCCTCTGAGAGTATAAGAATATGCAGGTCTGCTATATCCACAGGTAATCTCACGTTGCTGTGAAAGTCCTTAAGAGTCTTAATTTCTTCTATAACAAAACCAAAAAAAACCACCAAAACCAAAACAAACAAAACAAACAAACAAAAAACACCCCAAACCTAAAAAAACAACCAAACAAAAAATTACAGTGTGCATTCTCCAACCTCCACCAAGTGTGGGGTGTACTGAAATAATATTTTACTGCAGCCCCTTTCCATCTGAGCAGCAGTTAGCTTAGTGTTTCATCGAGGCTGAATGTATATCATCCATAACTCTAAAATGCAAGCAGTGCTGGAAGCTTCCAACTGTTTAAATGAGTGGGGGGTTTATGAAGCAAAAACAGATACTACGGTTTCATTTGAAGTGCTGAAGTACTTCACTAGTTCCCAGACATGAAGGAAANGAGAGAAAGCAGGAAGCTTCTAACAAAACCAGAAGGAATAAAATCATTAAGCAAAGATATAATTTTCCTTAAAAAAAGAAAAAAAAAAAGCTAGAAAAAGCTAATTGAAGCTCTCAATTTTTAACCCCAGCTAATGTTTTATTTTGAAATTGTCCATAGATAATTGACTTCATAAAGATCCCTGCAGATTTCTCATGTCTGTTTTCATATATGTGGCCACATAGGAAACCGTCAGGCATCTGACTACGCATCCTAACTCAGCACTGCTGGGGTTGATTGCCTGTGTCTCAGTCCCTGCCCACAACAAGCAAACACACACACTCATTTTGCATGTGTGCAATATTGAAGTTTAAGGGGCAGTGTCTATATTGGGTTCCAGCAGACACAGATTGCTGCTCAGAAAGCCTTGATTTGCCTAAAGAAAATTGCCTGGGTGCACACAGAGCTGTCAACTCTTCTACCAGCACTCCCAAAGACGCTCCAGGTAAGAGGCTGAGGGAGCATCAATACAAGAGGCTGACAACAGAGATGGGAAGTACTCCCAGATTGTTATAATGTGGTGGAGCCAAGGTAAGATGAATGATCCTCACCATCTCTTCGTAGGGATGGTTCAGAAGTAAAAGGATTTGGCCCTGGATCCTGATCCTGTTTTTTTTTCTTTACTTGACATGTGAACTGAGATCCATGATCATGCGTCAATGAATAAAAAAAAAAAAACTAGAATAATTTTTTTTTAATGTGAAGATATATTCATAAAGATCTACGTTGGTTTTCTGCTGATTTGGAAGATAATGACATTCTTTTAATAGGCTGTTCACCTAGTGATTGCTGTCNTCTAAATGGATTCTGTAGCTCCTATGAAAATAAGTTTCATGAATCACAATGCTTTGAATCACCTGGTCAGAAATTCAGTCATTTGCAAATGTCTGTAGCTCTCCCTTCAGCTTTTCAAGCGGACTCTATCTCCAGCTTCAAAGAAAAGCTATTTCACCCCCAGTTGTGCTCAGCTGGAACTAGAACATTTGCAATTTACTATCATTCGACATGTAGAGGTTGAAAGCAAAGGAAATATTTGGAAACAGCAAAAACATACATAGAAAGTAGGCAGAAGTGCACTTTCCTTCTCTCTCAGTGAATGTCTCAGTGTACTGCCCTGCCTGGTATTTTGGAGTGATTCACTCATCACCCCTGGCTGCACCCATGGTTCAGGCCAGGCTGCAGCAGCATGTTTGTATTGCTGGAGCAGAGGGACCCAGCATGGTGCAGGGCTGTGGCTCCTGACAGACTGCCCTACCGTGCCTAACAAATTACCTTCAAACCTTACCTTTAAGTGTTCCACAATGTTCTATGTATTTTATATACATATGCATAACATTATTTTTAGAAGTTCTTTACTGACAGCAGTAAGATTATTTTTATAAAACATACCTGGCAACTCTGTCTTCTGCCAAGCTCATCAAAGTACTTTAAAAAAAGTGTTGGTCTTTAAATAATTGGAACTATTTTGGCCTTCAAGTCAAAAAGACCATTTAATTCCTTGCTGAGATAAGGAACAAATGTGGAAATCTTTTAGTATTCCCCTATGTCTTCTTCCTTCTCCAAATTATTGCTGGTTGTAGCACTCTCCTCAGTTTACTCAAACTTCTTTCTCAAAGTTTTCTCCTCAGAGTTTTCTCAAAAGCTTTATGCAAATCTCTTCTGATTTATACATACATGCAGTAATGTGAGAGGAAACCACTTCCCACATACACAAATTCATGACTCATTCCTTTCAAGTGTGGCTGAAACAGCTGCTGAATCCAAACATAAAAAGCTATAATACCCATGAAATAAGGCTTTTCCAGGCTTCCCAGTATGAGGAGGAGGATCATAGGGAGATGTCTTCTAACATGTAGAATACTGATTGGAAATTTGAACCTCTGGGGTGTGTTTTCAGTTCAATTACTCCATTTACTAGTCTTGGGCATCTGGTCTCTCCACCCAGGTTCACCCATGAGAAACAGTTATAATAATACATCCCTACTCATTCTGTGGTCTGCCTCTGTGTGTTTAGAGGGAGTGGCTCACATTTCTGTAATGTTATATTGCAGTCCACGTATCAGAAAATGTTACACAGTGGTAGAACAATAACTCTGTTGCACTGCTCACACCTCCTTGATTTCTGGCAACATATTTGAGGCAACTGAGCCTTTCTGGGAGAGATTGGGTGCTTGCAGCCAACAAGGGCATTTTGTTAACTCCTTCATAGAAAAGCAACACCACATATATAATTGTTGATTGTGTTAAGCAGAAGAAGGAATGTACCTTCATAGCCAGTGTCACTTGGACACAGGCAGAACTAATCTCAGCAAATTGAGAGGTCACTAATTGAGACTAAATTTGAAAAGTAGTAATTAGAAGGATGAATTAACTGTATTTATCTCAAAACGGATGTGATTTAATAAAATATGCCACTTAGACACAATTGTAATGGAGCAAAAAAAGAGAAGGTGCTTTGCAGAACTGTAGTAGATTTACTGGGATAGATGTACCCAAGCCAGCTGTAATGATTAGCAATGAAGATTCAATAGTGCAGGTGCCAGCTGTCAGAGCAATTCAGTGTGATCTCTAGCTGGCTTGGACAGCCCATGCTGAAGCCCAAGCTGTTATATGCTTGCTGCTTTCATTAATTATCAGGCTCAGCTGAAGCTAACTAAGGTATTCACTCATGCTGCAGTCAGAATTCCTAAACGAATATAAAAAAGACTAAATCTGTAGTTCATCTGCAGGATCTGAAAAAGCATTGTGCAGCCAGATCATTTTGTAGTCTATGTTACCATGAAGCTACAAATCAGTTATACCAGCACAGCACAGAGAGAGGCACCGAGAACAAGTGCTCACTAAGGGGTGTGTAGCACAGCAGCTGCTTGCGCCAGCACTGCCACTTGAAAATTCACTCATCAAAGCGTTCCTTGATGCACCAGCGTTCACCTAAGCTCTGGAGCCAGCCCGCTGTAAAGCCAGCTCTTTGGAGTGTTCTGAGGGGACAAACAGTCAAATGCTATTATACAAAGACTGAAATTGCTCCAAAACCTTGTCATAGCTGGTGCATTAATAGCTTACTGCTTGATGGCTTCTTGGGCTCTCAGACAAAGATGCCAAACAGCAGATGAACAAAACCACAGGACAGGAAATTTACCCTCTTTCCAGTATTCATAGATGATAAAGCCTTCCTAACAGTTATTGTTCTGTGTTTTCAGAAGGGATGAGGAATCCACTGCTACCCAGCACTGCAGCATGGAGCAACCCAAAATCACAGCTCTCTTGCCAGGAAATTTGCTATACTAATGCTGCTGTCCTAAGCAGCTCAGTCTTTAATATGATTTCTTTGTTTCTTATTTCAGGCAAGCTGCTGTAACAGCAATGTTCACTAAAGGCTGTTAAACCTCTTGGCATACCTGTAAAACTCTGGCATGTTAGCAATTCTGTTGCTCTTCCTAGCTGGCCAGCGTCCTGCCCACTTGCATTTAAGGAGGACTTTAATGTGTTTGTACTACTCTGCTATTGCACAATCAGGGTGTAGTTATTGTTTTATTTCCCTTGCTGAGCTAAGTAAATATTGATAAAGATTTATATGGCCTACTTTCACAAGGAAAGTAAATCTTTGTAAGTAAAAATTCAAAGTGAATCTATAAATTGCTTTTTTTGGAGCCATGTGTTCACTGTGTATTTAATCATATTTCTGTTGTTATTGGATTCACTGGATGCATTTTATAGAGTGCATTAGGATATCCACAGGGATGTCTACTCAGAGGATCTGACCCAGCAGGATTTTTGGCCAATGATGGAAACAGAAGCAGGATCAAACCAAGCCCATTAAATATTAGTACTTTAAAAAGCCTTCTCTGAGACTGAGAGATAAATAGTTATCAAAAATCAATAAAAATAAGTGATATATTGTGATTTATATCTAGTTTGTATTTAAACTGCAATTCTTACAAAGAGGATAAAGAAAACATTTTGTATGCCCAATCTGAATCCAAACCTGAAATTATCCATCTGCTGAAAGTCACTGTTGTAACAATATGGGACAACAGTATGGGAAAAATATGGGTGGATAAATTCTAAAGGAACCAACTGTTAGGATCAACATAAAAGCCACTGTTGAACCATCAAAGATCATCTGCTCAATTTAAACCATAATAGTTTTTTGACGGATCTCAAATGTACACCAAATTCCATGTCAGTAAATCAGCTGAGACAAAACTGGAGTCAGAGAACACTGCAAATATAGCTGCCTGGGGACAGCCCACAGTCTGACTGCAGAAGTGCTGGTCACTGGGTTAATGACACATTGAGACCCTTTTGCAGTACGGGAAAAAAATCCATTAGAAAAACCTACAGAGACATCTAGCTCTATGACCTGACTGCTGCAGTTGTCTGCCATACAGTGGATTATTATGGAGATAAGCAAGCATGACAAAAATGTTACAATAACCTTTAAAAATGGGAGACTGGAAATACAATGCTGTTTTACTTGCAAAGTGTTTCTCATGCAAGTGTCCCTGGGAGATGTTTTATAATACAGTTTGCATGAAATACAATAAAGATCAAATGAAAGCCCATTCACTATGTACCAAACAGAACAGCTCAGGTTTCAGCTTTGGTTTTAAAGCCAGGAAGATAATTTACTTGATGAATTTCTGTTGCTGCTCAGAATTCCAGAAGAAAAAAAAAGACAGTTTCTCAAAATGTAGTTTACAAAGAGTTTGGATTTAAAAGTTGATATTGTCAAGATATCAAAATTGAAAGAATCACAGAATTATTTAGCAAGAGCTTCAAATATCCATAAAATAAACAGAAATCAGTTCTATTTCCAGGATCAAAAGCAGAATTTTACGAATTCTACATGTACAGCATTTTCTTTTCAAGTATGCACATGATAATTACATGTTTAATTTGCATGAAAAAGCTATGCAGCTACAGACTCAGCCTCATTCTCTGTGCACCCCACCAGTACAGCTTTGTGTGCAAGAGGGGAGTTTAACTCCACAGCCCTGTTTGCATGAGATTATTCAAATTCAATATCCAAACACTGATTTGAAAAACAACAGCTGAAGTAGTAGTCCAATGTTCACCTTGTTATTTGACTACTGTCAGAATTTTCCAACTGGACTGAAGGGACCCAGTGTCAAGTAAGATTTGCTGACTTGAAAACCAAACAGACTCTCTGTTAGTACGCTTCCATTCCCAAATACAGGTCCAATGTGGTTGCAGCACAAAAGGTATTTTTGCTAATGCTTCATAAAATTCTAGATGAAATTAGGGCTCTGTGCCAAAAGCTGTCTCTGCAAAGGTGTAAAGGCTCTCAGGTTAATAGCCGTGATTTCCAGCCCTGGCCAATTTCCACACGGGGAATGTTACAATCAAGCTGTCAGTGATTTTTATGTAAATTAGTCCATTATCAGAGCTATACGTATCTGGTTACTAGTCTATACACCCTTAAGGGAAATTGGTAACAGTATTTGCTAGACAAGCACTTTTTTCCTTAATGTTCCAAACACTGTTGTTTGTTGGTTTTTTAAACAATGGTTCCAGGTCAATAGTTTGATGACTAAAAAAACAGATCATATAAGTAAAAGCTAGTTCTTAATCCCTAGAAATATGAAAAAATTTGGTTTAGTTAGCTCTATTATATTTTTTTACAGAATTTAGTTAGATAATCCACAGAAAAACAAATAGGGCATGAAAAATAACCAATCTATGGAGGGGGAGGAGGGTTTAACACACAAAAAAATGCTGAAGACTTCTGAAACCTTAAAGAAGCTGGAAGAGAACATACAGGAAGCATCTAGATCGTACAGAGACTTTAATCTTGTATTAGCTGTAGGCCTTTCAGTCTTGCTGAACTACTCACCTGTTGGTTCACCATGAACAGGTACAATTTGCAGGCTGTCAGCTGAGAACCACCCATTATCAATCTAGTCACAGAACAACTACTACAGGTTCTGTGGCCAGCAATCACCAACACTGCATCCCTCAGGGAAGGGTGTAAAAACATGTCATTCTTCTTGCATATATTTCAACTGCTCATATTGCATGAACTGGTGGTGGTAAGTATCTGACCTTGTCGGCTGATCTGCATAATTTTACCATAATTTGTTCCCTTGCATGGTAGCAAACAGAAGGTAGCTTTATTACAGAGCTTTTGCTGAATCAATAGTGCTGCTTTCATTGCAATGTTACCTTTTGTTTCTACTTGAAATATCGAGGTTTCATGTGAAGATGCAGGATGAAACGGTACTCCTATTGCAGTTTTGTTGCTGTTCTTTGACAAGATAAGGGTTTAGCCACTGTTATATAGAAAGTCTTTGTTATCAGAGCCAGAAATGAGGATCCTCATCATTGAGAAAGCTGCAATGCTGCCAGCTGGGAGCACGGCTTGTTAAAGGTACAGTGTTATACAGTATTTTATCTTAATAAGATACCTTATTAAGCATTGCCATAAAGACATGGAATAAAATGATGTTCTAGGAGTACCTGGGTGAACAAATTTGAGAAATAGGGGTGTGAGTCATAACAGGAGTTCAGGATTCAAAATACTTTGTGCAAAGCAATAGCAAGATATTTAGTTAAACTCTCATGTCCTGATAATGATACTGGAAATGCTTTCTTGCATTGCAGTTTTTGACTTATGTCTGGCGGAGAAGTTAAGCTTACTTCTTTGGATGTATTCTATTTAATCAGTGGTTTAGATATCTCATTTTAGATATTAAAATTGGATTTTTTTTTCCAATGGGCACAGGTATGAAACAACCAAGCGGAGGGGCCAGCACTTCACAATCATTGAACCTTATGCAACTGGCCTTGGCCCATCAGTCCAACCTGCCCAGATCCCTCTGTGTGTAGTGTCTTCTCTGGCAGATCAACATTCCCACCAAACTTGGTATCATCTGCAACTTCCTGAGGGTGCCCTCCACCCCCTTGACCAGATGATATTTTTGATGAAAATATTAAACAGAACTGGCCCCAGTGTGGTGCCTTGGGGAACACCATAACTGGCAGCTGCTTGGGGTTCCTCTGGCAAGCTGGGAGATTGTCTCCTGATTACAGACTACAAGGGAAATTCTAGCTTTGTGGAAATCAGTGGAGTCTAGCTATTAGGTGAGTAGCAAACAATTTGCTTTAGGAATGTTGTCTACTCGGGGTTTCTTGAAGGTCATCCTTATATCTGTCCTCAGTTGCCATTCAGATCATGACCTTCCACTTAGTGACCTTGTTTCACACATGCTAGCACCTCTAGAGCCTTTCTGCCTGCATAAATAAATCTTTAGGGACATCTAACAAGCACCTGTCAAACAGCCTGAGAGACAGCATAGGGGTGGCAGGCAAAGGGGGTGTCAAGTATATCACAGTTGTGGTTGGTCCCTGGAACACTATGTCAGAGCACTGGAGATGCAGCTGCTCCATCTGAGCAGGATCTCATGGAACTCCCCATGTGATGATCTTTTAAGGGGACTTGCAGTATAGCTGTAATCTGCAGAGGGGTCACAGTGATCTCCTGACCCACCGTGGGGGGCCCAGGGATCTGTCTGCAGGAAGCTCCTTGCAGGACTGTGGACTGCATCATATTACACTTAACACAAGGATTTCTGGTCCTGAAAGTAGCCCTTGGGCATTAATGTACTGTAACAATTAAATAATGACACTAATAAAACTTGCCTACACAGTTGTGTGCATTTCATGCAAGCTGAGAAGACACCATAAATAAAGCAGTTCTTCCACCTTGTGGTTACACAGACAACTACTGGCAGAGAATTGAATACAAACACTGCAGCTAAACAGACCCAGCCCATGCAGGGCTACTGCTGTCCAGGACCCCTCTTGCAGACTGATGCTACAAATATGAGCTAGCCTTGTTTTGTAAGGTGAACATTCATGTATGCGTGTGTGCACTCACACATGTGTGTACAAATAGTAGCTTTGTAATGCCCTCTGGCCATTCCAGCCTACAGCTGCTCTGAGACCAGGATCCCAACAGCTGGAAGGACTCCTTCATCATCCCTGCTAAGGAAAGACCTTTAGTGCAACAGGCAATCCTTGACACACTGATAAAATGTACTGGTGTGGGAACAGGGCGTGAGTAAGTCACAGACAGGAATAATGTGATTTCTTCAATGAGAGGTTGTAGCTGGTTTCTGCAAGCAATGACTAGAACAAAAAGAAGCCATTTAAAGGCAGACACAAATTCATCTGTGCTGGTCTCCTCATTTCTACTCTCTGCTCCCATTTTCTGCTTTTTACCTCTGGCTGTTGAAACAATCACGTAGTCTTTGCTGTTTGCATCAGGGTACAATTCACTACAATTAAATCTTGCATCTGTAGTCAGTTGCCATAGAGCAAAGCTTGATTTGAAAAGCAGTAATTAAATGTTAGCTTTGCACTAATGCAATAGAGGTATATTGATATATATAATTTTGCACTAAAGGCTGAAGATTTGCACTGTGTGAAACAGTGGAACACACTGGCTAACAAACTTCAGTGCCAGTAAATGAATACTAATGCTTTTAATTGTCCTAAATTACATTATTTATGAAGCAGAATTAACTTGGTTATATAGGAAAAACTGATCTAGTTTGAAGAAGAATAGCAAAACATGAAAAGAACAAGCTGTTTCAAATCTATGTCTGCTTCTCAGATGTTGCTGTTCTCTAAAGAGCATTTTATTAATTACATGCTATCTTCCTCCTTTTCATCATCATCATTCCAGTTGTACCAACTGGCACCACTCCACACTGAGTCCTCTTGCAGAAGTAGGTGCTTCCAAAACAGTGTAAAAATTAGCCCTAGTGTATAAAATTCCATTTTTGTCACACTGTCTGCAATTGGCTGCCAAAAGAGTTCCCCAGGGTAAACTGTCAAGGTCAGGGAGTCATACCAGGCCAAAATTTGACTTGGTGTCTCACACGGCTTTACTG
This sequence comes from Horornis vulcanius, assembly GCA_013401035.1. NCBI lineage: Eukaryota > Metazoa > Chordata > Aves > Passeriformes > Scotocercidae > Horornis > Horornis vulcanius. The sequence goes on along the minus strand of VZUA01033792.1, from coordinate 21,448 downwards.
TAATAATGCCCCAAGAACTGTATCTTCAGTTTCTTTTGCTCTCACTTCTGCAGAGTGACGCCTGATGATGACACTCAGAGCTGAACTTGTCCCTGCTCTGTGTATTTTTTTACTGCAGTTGGCAAAACAGTTTCTTTTTTTCACTGTAAGATCCAAGGAAAGTTTACTTTCAGCAATCTTTTTTCCTACCTAGAACAGAACTTCAATGATAAATTTCACTTGTAGAACTGTACCCTATTCACCCAAAATGTAAAGGTATTCAGGCCCAGGATGGACAAAATACAGGTAGGCAAAATCTAATGAGTTTTCATCCTCCCTAAGTAGACAATTCTGTGTAATTATACATTTTTTTACAGTAGAGAACCAAATTATCTTATTGTCTAAAATTATTTTAAAAAATAAAAAACAGGAACACAAGAAGTCTGACAGGTGAGCCATGCAAATAACAGCCTATGAAATATTATTTTCTATTCTTATGGCAAAGACAAAGTTTACTAGCACAAAAAGCATGTGCGTCTGTGCAAATTCTGGCATCTCATTGCCTGCTTCTACTGGCATCTCATTGCATGCTTCTACCATCAATCTCCTGATCACTGCTGTGCTTCCCTATCCAGACTTCTACAGAATCACTGCTGGTTCTCCCTTTTCCACTTATCAGCTCTGTTAAACTAGCACAGTGTCCACATTACTAAGTAAAACAATCTTATCAAATCAACTCTGCAAGACAGCATGTCAGTTGGAAAGCAGTTGCTTTATCTCTAATTAAAAATGGGTGGATTAAAACCAGTTTCAATAAACTGGATGTTTTTGAAATGAACAATGCTGGACAAGAACTAAAACATTCTCACACCCATTAGCAGATGTCTTCAATAACTCACAGATCAGATGCATGGTTTCAGAAGCCTGGAGAAGGGCAAATATACAGTCCAACAATAAAAAAAGAAACAAACAAAAAACAACAAACAAACAAACAAACAAAAAACCGTAAAAGAAAAAAAAAATTACATGGTAATTAGTGCTGGTCTTTTAAATTAATCTCAGAAAAGTTGGGATGAAATAATCAAACGAAGCATACCTAAGTGCTCAGAAATGATCAGGGAGGTTTTGTGTAAGCCATTATGTGTTTTATAGAGTGTAAAAATTTAATTGCTGACTTTAATTGCTTCGTAGTAGCACCTCTATTTGCTTTAATCTTTCCCTTGACTTCTGTTTACCTTCCTTTTCAGACCACTGATAGAGGCCTGGAAAACACACAGAACATTGAGTGGTTCTCTGAAAGAAACACCTCAATCAGTTGCTCTGAGCACGTTTCCCTTGCTGGTGCTGCCAGGTGACACAGAGACGTGTGGATGTCCCCTGACTTCCTTGACACACGGCCCAAAGCATCACATTTTCACCAATGTTTTATATTTTATTTAAGTCCAGCTGGATCTGGGTGTGTTACATGTGGCCTCGGGCAGTCATGGACTGTGGGACACTGACACCTGGAGCTGTCTGACATCAGACACCTAAAATACAGGTATCTAGGCTGAAGTTGTCACCTTAGTTCCCTCTAAAATACAGATAAATACCTCTAGAGGATGATTAATCTCATCTGAAAACTTGTGTGAGATAAGCAGATTTCTCCAGAGATGTAAGGTAAGCAGAATATTTCTCCACTTGTATCTCCATCGACCACAGAGTCCAGAGAACTACCTACATGTCACTTGTAAAGGGCCAAAAGAAGCTGAGGTGTTTAGAGAACATTACTCTTTCTACCATCTGACGCACGTGTTGCACGGCAGGTGCAAGGAGATTCTTAAGTGTTTATTTATATATTTATCTGTTCAAATCTCTTAAACCAGCGCTACGCTTTCTGGTAGCTAAAACACGCGTTCCTCGACACAACCGGACACAGGAGCCATACAACATCAAGATGATGGGAGTCGCAGGACTACAACTCCCAGCAAGCTGCGTAACGTCATGGAAATCATCCGCGCCATGGAGGTTATCCTTCTCTCTGACCGCAGATCACTATGGGAGTTGTAGGCGGGGGCCGTGGTGTCCAAAGGCTGGCGCATGCGCGTCGGCGGCGGCGGACGCGGCGCGTGGCAGGAAGCGGAAAGGGGTGGCCTTGCTCTGAGCCTGACGTGTCCCTCCCTCCGCGGCCGGCGCTCGCTGCTTCTCGGCCGGAGCCGCCATGGGCAGTGAGTACTGAGTACCCCCTTGTTTTAGCGGCTCCCTCTGGGCTCTTGCTTCTCCCTCTGACCAGGAAAGCGTCATTCCTGTGGGTGACATCTCATCCCGAGGAAGAAACCGGCGCCGTGTGCCTCGTGCCAAGCTGAGGGTGCCGGGCGCGGTATCGGGGTTGGGGGCGGGGGCGGCGGCCTGGGATGTCACCTCGGGCATGACCCTTCCAGGGACACTGTCAGAGAGACTATGCATCCCGGAGTGATCCGATCAATCTGAATCTGCAGGATCCCGTACCTCGAGAAAAAGCTGCTTGGAAAGTGTCTTAGTCGATTGCTGTGTTAGTGTAGATGTTATAGAGACTCTTGATTTGCATTAAATTGAATATCGCTGTCCAGTGTAACTTTTCAGACATAATCGTTTGAAATTAAGAAAATATCTTTTGTGGGCTGCTCTTAAAGCTTTACTAAGTTACCGCTGAAGTTGTAGCCTTTCATGAAAAGGTGGAAAGGCACCAGTAATTTCTGTTCTGTACTGTTGTACTCTTCTTAGTTCAAATGCACCTTATCAGATTTAGAATTAACTCTTCTTCAAATTCAGAGCTCTCTGCTTATGGGAGAACTTGTGACTTTGCAAATCCCCTCTTCAGTATATGCTTATTTTAAGGCAGACTTCTGATCTAAGGATGTGTCTTTTTGGCTAGGAGGGGATCGTGGCATGAGATGTTCTGTAGACTAATTTGAATTGATGCTTCTGAATTGTGTGGGTAGGAACTGTGGCCATAAGCTGTATGGCCCAAAAGTGTGTAGGAATTCTTAAACTGTATGGGTCAAAAGCAATATATTTTCAATACCCAAGGTACTTCTTTCTCTAATATCAGTCTGGGGAGAAACTATCATGAAATAAAGGTTCTGGGTTTGATAAACTCATGTAAAGCAATGATAGAGGTTTTTTGGTGCTGTCAACGTACTCGATGAAATGGGAAAATGCCTGACTTTCTTTAATTCTTTTCCCAGTCCATACTGTACTTAAAATGTGCTAGCTGAATCTCTGTGTAATTAGAACAGATAAAAATTTAATAATACAAGCACACCCCCTGCCCCAAATCAACCAACCAAAAATTTCCCAGAACTGGGACTTTTATTATATAAAGTATATGTCTAAATTCAATTCATCTTGACCTTTTTCCAGTGTTCATTGTATCTGTGTGTTCACTTTGTCTATTAACTTATTTCTGTACAGTAAAATTTCTTGAAGTGATCAAGCCCTTCTGTGTTATCTTGCCTGAAATTCAAAAGCCAGAACGGAAGGTAAGTTAATAAAATTTTTTTCGTAGGTTTGTATTTGTGTGATATAAAATGTTCAATTTGTGGGATTTGGGGTTTCTTCCCTCATGGGAGAACAGCAGTTTTAGGTACAGTTGTTTTTAGTGGAGTGCATGTGTATTGCATCTCATGTGAATGTGGTTGAAGAAGAATAAATGCAGTTGGGCAGATTTGTTTATGTCACAGCAGTGCATGGTGAGATGCTGAAGGCAGTACAGATTGAAGTGTCAACTAGAGTAAGTTAAAGCAGCAGCTTGAAAATCTTTGCTTCCTAATGCCTAATCTAAGATTATTTGCTGACACAAACTGCTTCCTATTACTGCTTTTTTCTCATCATAAGCTCTTACTCATGAAAATGGAAGACTCACTTCTGTGGAAGTACTAGTTACCTTGTGTTGACATAAACTTGTTTATTTGGATTAAATTTTGAATAAAAATTTGTAGGTTTCCTTGGTCTTATGTGGAATGAAAGGGATGAACAGGATGTTATTTTCTTTAGGGTGTTGTGGACTTTATCCCTCCACAAGAAAATCAAGTGTGCTATGCAATACAACAGTGCTACTATGAAAGTTTGGTTGATGGACTAAGTCTTGTTATCTTGACAGTTTTATCATGTGTTGTTGGATTTTGGTTTTCTGTTTATTCCCTTTAGATTCAGTTTAAGGAAAAGGTACTATGGACAGCTATCACACTCTTCATCTTCTTGGTGTGCTGCCAGGTATGTTTGCTTGCCTTTTCTTAAGGAAGAGCTTAAATGTTTAAAGCATGCTATGAAGTCTCTAATTTAATCTCTTGATTGGAAATGCAGATTCCCTTGTTTGGCATTATGTCATCAGACTCTGCAGATCCTTTCTACTGGATGAGAGTGATTTTGGCATCAAATAGAGGTATGGCCAGACTTTCAGGAGGGCATTTTTTTAAACTTGAATCAAAATGGTTTTGGACTTGCTTTCTGTTCCATTGTAATGAATATAAAAACTGAAGTGGAGAGAGAAAGGTAGTTTTTAAAGTTATAAACCAGTGTGGCATTGGGAAACACACAGCTTTCTGGACAAAATGAGTTTGTGGTTGACTGTGTGCAATCTATTATATGTGCAAAAATTGAGCTCTTTTTTTTTTGAGGGAAGTGGTTAGGGAAGAGACAGTTCCTAATTACCTGCATTGCTGCTGTTGCAATCTTCAAGATTTGTGTTTCAAAATCATATTCCTTGAGTGCTCTGGTTTCCTGGGTGACATCTTTGAGTCTGTCACACAGAAGATTGAAAATTCATGATAGTTTATATAAATTTCTATTTCTTGGGAAGGCTTTCTCATGCAGCTATGAATTAAGACTGGTGACTCAGTTTCCTGAATTCACTTTATCATTCTATATCATTTGAGCTATCAGTTTATCTCATACTTTCTTTTATGCAGAGTAAGTCTATTCTTGACAGCAAAAGTCTTTCAGTGAGCACAGTATCTTTGAGGTACTGAGGAGTACTACGTATCAAACTGACTTCTAAGAAACTTTTGTTATCACTCGTAACTTTACATTTATGGAGATTTTGAGTTTTAGATCTTCTCCATTGTGATGTAAAGTTGATAAAAACTAACTTTGAACTTCACTGTTCTTTCTCTGTCTGGCAGGAACGTTAATGGAGCTGGGCATTTCACCCATTGTCACTTCAGGGCTCATCATGCAACTCTTGGCAGGTGCTAAGATAATTGAGGTTGGTGACACCCCAAAGGACAGAGCTCTCTTCAATGGAGCCCAGAAATGTGAGTAAAAGTTCATGTTGAGCACTGGTGGTTTAGAGTATCTCACCCTAACAGTGGAAAGTGTGAATCTACCATGGGATGAATGGTGCAGTTGGACTTGAGGGTTTCTGTTGTGCTGTGTGTCATGTTCTAATGCAGATACCAGTATTTCATTGGTCTGTTACTGACAGCTCTCTGCCTTGTTGGCTGTTAAGCTTCAGAAAGGTGTGAAAAGGAAAGGTGTCGGTGCAATTGGCATTCCTGCTGTAATCTCCCCAGATAAGTGAAGCAATGTAGAGACTGTGGAGACTCAACTTTTGAACTGTAATGGTCAGTGTTAATCTGAGTATTTCATAGTGATTAAGATGTTGGTTGTAGCTGTTCATACCTTGCAGCTCCAGGTATGGGGTCTTTCTCATCAATAAGGAGTCTCTGTGGTCAGTTGATAATGACTTCCAGAAAAAAAAAGTGTGTTTTGTAGCTGGTTGAAGCTGTACACTGTTTACTGATACGTGTACTGGAAAAAATCATAAATTGCTACAGTAATATCTTAACACCCTCAGAGTTTTCAGTGTCTAAAAGCAGCCTTTGGTAACCAAGCCCACTTGCTTCTAAGTGTTTGTTTCTGAACTGTGTGCATTTCCATTTTCAGTGGCAGATTCCAGACAACGAAGTTAACTTGTTGGAGAATTTAAACATCCTGTGACTAATGTATTCCTTCCCAAATGTTGTGGTTTAACCCCATCTGGCAACTAAGTATCACATGGGACACTTGCTCCTTCTCTCTCCTGGGAGAAGGAGGGGAGAATCAGAAAAGAAAAAAACAACCCCACCAACGAAACTCATGGGTTGAGATAAAAACAGTTCAATAACTGATACAAAGTACAGTACGATAACAACAACTGTAACAAAAAGGAGAGAGAGAAATAAAACCTCAAACAACTGATGCACAATACAATGCTCACCATCAGCTGACCAATGCCCAACCAGTTCCTGAGCAGTGACCAGCCCCTCCTGGCCAGTCCCCCCAGTTGGTGTCTGCGCCATGAGCATATTCCATGGTATGGAACATCCCTCTGGCCACTTAGGGTCAGCTGTCCTTGTCATGCTCCCTCCCAGCTTCTTGTGCACCTGCTGGCTGGCAGAGCTGGGGACACTGAGAAGTTCTTGACTTGGGGTAAGCACTGCTGAGCAACAACTAAAACATCAGCACATCAGCTTGTTATCAGCATTATTCTCATGGAAAGTCCAAACCACAGCACTTACCAGCTTCTACAAAGAAAATTAACTCTTATCTCAGCTGAAACCAAGATTCTCTACAAAGAAGTGATTTCTATTTCTCTAATTGCCCAGTAACATAAATATCCAGGACAAATATATATTTTTTCTTTTTATTCTGTAGTGTTTGGAATGATCATTACCATTGGACAGTCTATTGTGTATGTAATGACTGGAATGTATGGAGACCCATCTGAGATGGGTGCTGGTATCTGCTTGCTTATCACAATCCAGGTAATTTCTAGTCTACTCTACTTACTCTTCCACTGAAAGGGTCAAAAATCAGCCTTTATGGACAGGCTGTCCCACATGCAGAGAAAAAAGCCCAAGAGTACCTGCTTCTTCGCATATACTCTAATCTTTTAATACACATTATTTTTCTAACAAAATGAAAAAGACATGGAACTAATGCTGTATTTCTTTTTTTACTGTAGCTCTTTGTTGCTGGTTTGATAGTTCTGCTTTTGGATGAGCTGCTCCAGAAAGGATATGGTCTTGGTTCTGGCATCTCTCTCTTCATTGCTACCAATATCTGTGAGACCATTGTGTGGAAAGCATTCAGCCCCACCACAGTGAACACGGGGCGAGGTAAATATGGCACAGTCTGTTTTCTTTACCAATAGTTTGTACAAAAAGGCATCGTGTTTTGGGGTTTTTTTTCATAGTTAATGCCAAATGCTGTTACTACCATCTTGGCTGTGTAATGAATCTTGCTAACGCAGCAGATGCTGCTGTGCAAAGTGCAAGCACAAAGACATTTTTTCTCAATTTGCAGTATCTCACAGGATATTTACTGAACTTGAATTTGACAGTGCCTTCATTAAAAGTCAGCAGTAGTAGACTGCCATTGTGCATTATGGTTGCTGCCGAACTTACTGACCAAATATTAGCTGTTTCTTTCTGCTCCTTGCCTTTCTTACACTTTGCCCTAAAGATCTTGTTCTCCAAACTCCACTGGAGATGATCCTGTTTACTGCTGTATAGTAGAAAACAGAAGTGAGGTTTTGCCATTTGCTGTAATACAAACAATAACTTCTGTCTCACTACAACTGACACTAGAAAGCCTGATGCTCCCCTGTAACCTTACTTTTTTTGTTGATCAGGAGGAGGAAAGAAAGAACTTGGTGCTTGTCAATGTTTCTAGAGACCAATAAAGTTATCCCATGCTGGGTTATGATTTAGTTTCTAGGCCACTACAAGAGGATTTAAAAAAAATCTTAGAAATAACGTAGCTGATATGAAGAGTGACAGTATAAAAACCTGAGAACATGCTCAAGATGCGAAAGAGTCAGAGAAATCCCATTCTGAATCTTGCAGTTCAGAAGCTGCTTAATGGGACAAAACACTGAAGCTTGGAGAAACAC
>VZUA01033792.1:0-13531 GCA_013401035.1 Horornis vulcanius | reverse complement strand
TGGAGATAATAACACCCCACCTTTTTCTTTTCCTTTGCAAGGCATGGAATTTGAGGGAGCCATCATTGCTCTGTTCCATCTTCTGGCTACTCGCACAGACAAAGTCCGAGCTCTTCGTGAGGCCTTTTACCGTCAGAATCTTCCCAACCTCATGAATCTGATTGCCACCATCTTTGTCTTTGCAATTGTCATTTACTTCCAGGTCAGTTGGAATAATGAGCATTGTAAAACCATATGGAAGTAGGTCTCAAGTTTGCTTCCTTCTACAAGAAATTATATATTCACAATGCTCATTTTTGTACCTGCAGCATCTGGATGTTCATTATACACTGCCTTCTCCTAATCAGTTTCCACACTTACTGTAGTCACACTTACTGTAGTCACACAGACCAAATTACTTTCGTCTCTGAAAAAAGAAACCAAATAACCAAATAAAAATACCCTACATGCATATTATACTGTCTAACCCAAATGCTATTGCTTTTTACTGGGAAATACTTTGAAGTTTTTAGGCCTGTGTGTCTCTTACTGTTTGTTGCTGAAGAATGTAGGTAGTTCTAATGTTTCTTTTCTTGAATGCTTTGTTCAGTCTTCTTGAAACTTCAGATTTCTTCTGATGTCTAAATCTTTCATACCTTCTTGTGTGTGGGTGTGTGTTTAGACAACCATGCAGGCTTGCAGACCCTTTGCAGAAGGGGTCTCCTCATGAACAGGTGAGCCTTCTGGGCAGAGTATTTGTACTTGCACAAAATGATTGCAGATTTCTTCTGTTGCTGTCAAGACCTTCAACTTGCAATTTATGATCTCTGGTATGGGTTCGCGTCCAGATGTAATGGGGGACTTTCTTTTGAAAACTTTTCAGGGCTTCAGAGTGGATCTTCCCATCAAATCTGCTCGCTACCGTGGCCAGTACAACACTTACCCTATCAAGCTGTTCTATACTTCCAACATTCCCATTATTCTCCAGTCTGCCCTGGTGTCAAACTTGTATGTCATCTCCCAGATGCTTTCTGCTCGTTTCAGTGGTAACTTGCTGGTCAGCCTGCTGGGCACGTGGTCTGTGAGTATTCCTTCTCATCTTGCATACATTTTTACAAGGGCATGATTGGAATGGGGTGGAAGAGATGTTCTCTGAATATTAAGACACACTTTGATAGGTAGTCATGCACACTGAAACTCCTAAATTTGTTTGAATTAATGGCGTCATATGAGGCTTGCTGTGATGAATGTAAATGTGTGTGCTGCTGCAGCAGTAATGATGCGAAGTGACACAAAGGTGACACAAACTTTTCTGAGACTTGGCTCAATGGCTAAGAAATAGTGAGAAGATTGGTGACTGACTACTTGCTTCCTTCTTCCAGGACACGTCATCTGGAGGCCCTGCTCGTGCTTACCCAGTTGGTGGACTCTGTTATTACCTGTCACCTCCAGAGTCCTTTTCTTCAGTGTTGGAAGACCCTGTACATGCAGTTGTTTATATTGTATTTATGTTGGGCTCCTGTGCTTTCTTCTCTAAGACATGGATTGAAGTCTCTGGCTCTTCTGCCAAAGATGTGAGTTTAAAATGACAAATTACGTAAGCTTGCATGATGAAAACAGATGGGCTGTGGTAAGAATAAGACTGACTTTCTTCTTAAAAAGCTGTTCTGCTGGTAATCTTGTTGGTAATATTAGTTGTTTATGTAAACAGGGACTGTGTCTTTTTTAATTGGGAAAGATTAAGACAGAATGGGGGTCATTTTTTCCTGTTGTCTTCTTTTTGTTGCTTTTTCTAAACAACATCAAAACTGAAATTACTTTCATTGGAATTAGGAAATTTAGAACATAGAAATGTGATTGGTGTGAGAGCAGGAAAGGTAGCAGGAGAGGTAGAAACTCTTTCAGTGCCACATGACAAGTGCACTGCGTGCAAGGAAGTTGCCATTTAAAAACTTGCAGGTAAATCTCAGACAGCCATTCCTGACACAGAGAGTTCTGAGCCTCCTTTGCGGGAAAATTAACTAGAGGTTGTTATTTTAAACTTGAGCGCACTAACAATGGAGAATATAGTGCAATGCATTAATGTACCTGAGGCTAGCTTCTCAAAAATTCTATTTGCTACAGGATATTTAACATTCAGGAACTGTATCATCCTGGAATTGGAGTTAGAAAGCAAAATGGAAATTAGCTGTCATTGTCATATATTTGTATGGTGTAGTTTTGGATAGGAGGTGAAGTTTGGCAGCCATATGGAATGGTTTCATCCATTCTTTAACAAATAACTAATTGCATAGTTACTGTAACAGTGTGAGCACTCTTGTTTTGGACTTGCTTCTTAGGCATGCAGGGGGCACTCGCAGCCATGTACAGTCAAGTTTATATTTCAGAGTAAGGCAACAGTTTTTAACACTTTAATACTTTTCCTGATACAAAGTAAAATTATTTTAAGTTCATGCAAAAAAGGTCAGAAATAACAGTTGATATATCATTACTTAAATGTTCACTGTGTAGTGGAAAACTGGCAGCCAACTCATCTGAAAGTGTGTTTTCTCAGTGCATGGATTCAGTGATGAGTACCTTCATGTTTCTCTGCTAGAGTTTGTTACCCAGAGTTGTTTGTAAAGTGTTTGCAGGGCTCTGCTCTAACCCTGTGCAACTGCAGAAATCCAGTTTAAGAATAATGGTCCAAGATGAGATTCCAAGTCTGGTTTCTAGTGTGGCTCCACAAATAAATAGTTGACTCAGCTGAATGCAGGAAACTGAAATGGAATGGACACTTCAAGGAATGATTTTGCAACATCTACGAAACCCTTATCAGGAGAAGGGTAGATGGCAAAACATGTGTTGAATTATGTGGATGATAACCTACCAGTATCCAGATTTTCTTTTTCTCAGTAGGACTAGAGTTATCCAGAAAGCTTTGTATAATTGACAGGTAGAAAAGTGCCTGTGACAGTAATTTATCTGAAGTTGAAATACTGGATATTTTTAACTCAGATGAATAATGTAAAACACAATCCAAAACCTAAAACAGTACAACCCCACCACCATTTACTGCAATGTCTTTCTTCTGTTTTCCCACAGTACTTGCACAGCACACTTCATGGCCTTGGTAAATTATGCTAAACTTACTTGCTCTGATTCAATACAGGTTGCCAAGCAATTGAAAGAACAGCAAATGGTAATGCGAGGCCACAGAGAAACTTCAATGGTACATGAACTCAACAGGTGAGCTACATATTCACTGGCTGTTCATGCAAAGTGTTATGGGCAAACACATGGCAAACAAGGTTTGCTTTGACTTCCCTTTTCTAGATCCTAGAACACAGATACTATTTCAGCTTTGATGTTACATGCATGAGACATANGCCTTAAATTCTGGACCTTTTCCTGGTTTTTTTTCATTTATATGTTCTTCTCAGGGTATCTAATAATGAGCATTTCAGTTTACTTTACTACTTCAAGCTGACCCAGAAGTATTTTCTTTCTGTAATTTTTTTGTGCGTTATTCATCTTGAATACTGTTTTCATGCAGACCTTGCTTCTAAAACAAGTAGTTATTTAGATCTCCTAGGTGCGGAGGTGGGCAGAGGTCGATGTCTTTAGGTTTTCAGATTTCAGGGTAAGTCCTATGTACCCTTTATGTTACAGAAATGTTATTGTAACTTTGAATTTCAGTCATCTGCAGATTATTTGAAGAGCCAGTGGCCATAAGTTTAATATTTGTGCATAATTGCATGGTGGACTGTAATACCTTCTCCTCTTAGTGCAGCATCTTTTTATTCTCCAGTCAAGTGGAGCATTTTATTTCCTTACCCAGTGTACTGACATTATTACATGTGCCTCACCTTTGATTGCAGACCCACAAGAGAACAGAGTATTCTGCCATTGACTTTTTTTTGTTACTATCCTGAGCAAACTCTAATGGTCCCTTTTCTATTCTCATTTCATGTTTTACAGGTACATCCCTACAGCTGCTGCCTTTGGTGGGCTCTGTATCGGTGCCCTCTCTGTGCTGGCAGACTTCCTTGGGGCGATTGGCTCTGGGACTGGAATTCTGCTTGCTGTCACCATCATTTATCAGTACTTTGAAATTTTTGTAAAGGAACAGAGTGAAGTTGGCAGTATGGGAGCTCTTCTTTTCTAAACCTAACTTCTCATGGACCCAGGAAAGAAAGGAGGGACATTCTCAAAGTGTAGCCAGTCAGGGGAAAAGAAGTATCATAAACTAGATAGTGTCATTCTCTAGAAATACATATTTTAATAATGTTTCCAAAGCACATTCCCTTATGTTCAACCTTTTCTAGCATACTGTTTGCATTTTATAAATTGATGAGGAAGATGTGCAAAAAATTTTTTAAGAAAATTGTTTTTTAATTATGTGTTAGGAAGGTCAGCTTTCTGACTTGGACTTAGTTCGATGACTCCTGAAAGTTTTTTGAGCCCCTTTCACATTTACTAACCTGAAGCCCTTACAGGTTTTAATTAATGTTTGTTAAATGAATATTTGGAAGGGATTTTTTTCCATTTACCTTGGTTTTGCAGCTCCTTTGCAGTAATGGTGAGAAAAACCTCTCTATCTGATGTTCAAGTTCCATAATTACGGTTGTAAGCACAAATGGTGTTTCCATGTGTTCAGGGGTTTTTTTCAGTATGGCAGATTTGAAAGGCAGTTGTTTCTTTTTACTAAATGATACCTTTAATTCCAAATGTTTTGTCTTGTAATTACTACACTAGACCTTGTATTGAGTATTGGCTTGAGACTGTTCTCATGTTTCTGTGTAAGAAAGGAATGTGTCCTTTTCCACCACTGTTCCCCCACAAGCAGAAAACTCAGGTAAATCCAGATTCTGCCAGAACCTGTACCTAAGAGTTGCTACTTTGAAACTTGGTTAAACGACTTTGTAAACCTTTCTAATTAGCCTTTATTGCCATTAGTGGCTGTGCTTCTACTTCTGATGCTGGCTGAAAAGAATGAGTGTTATGGCTGCTTAGATGCAAATCTGCATGTGCTCTTTGCTATAGTGAGGTTTGTTTCCTTGATAATGAATTCTGGTCTCGTAGCAATCAGAATGTTATCTGATTAGTCATATCTAGTGAATTTTGAGTCTTCTTACCACAAAAGACTGGAAAGAATGGATGTTACTTGTCTGTTTCTGTAGATCTAGATATGAGCCCCTTGTCAGATAACTCCACTAAGGGGCTTATGTAGAAGGCTTTTCCATCCTATAATCTCATGGATTTGAGTGGTACATAGGAAAATACTCTTTCAGAAGGTATTTGGATTCATTTTTTTAATATCACCTTCAAACTGGGGAGTTTACAGTTAAGGCTGTAATGGACCTGAATAAAACTTAATTTTCCATTTTCATTTTGGTTTTCAGTACTAATCAGGTGCCTAGGACCAGATGCAAATATTTGTGTATGAGTCGTGTATTAACTTTTCCTCAATCAGTGTTGGACAACATGGAAACCAGAACAACATGTTGTAATGCTGGAACTTTTCTTTACACTGCATCAACCTGCCTTCTGTGTGTTTTTGCATGTTGGGCAGGCAGTATGTGAGTCACTCTTCCTGCTGGGGTGGTGGGACTCTGTTACGTACCCAAGGAGCACAGATGACATCCAGAAATGCTTGTTAATACCCTGAGCTCAGATACCAAACACATGGGAAATCTGCAAATGTGGAATGAGGTGTGCATCTATCAATGACAGTCAAATGCCTGGAGTGAGGCTCACAATTGGAAAAGGAATAAAGGAACTGGGATGAAATATCCATGAAATGATCACTGTCAGCCATTCACTATGATGTCACACTACATTCAATCATGTTTTTGTTTTCCATAAAGTACTATCGCACTGCAGCACAACTGTGATGTGAAATGGGGACAGTTAAAAAGTAGCATTAAAAGGAGAGGGTTCTGATACGATTCTGCTTTGGAGGAGTTTTTTGTTGTTTTTCCAGGAGGCTGAATACAAACTTTGTTTTGATATAAAAGACTCTACTTCTGTGCATGCTGCTCTGGCTGGGCTGGAGCTGTACTTGTATTTTTGGTCATATCTGTTTGGACTGGTTGCAGTTTAGACCATTTGTTCTTTGGTGTCTAAGCAGCACTTGTTCTGTGCATCTGTATTTTTGTGGTCTGATGGTAAATCTTTGTTATCAAACAGCTGTGTCCTCAAAGCAGGACCTGCTGGCCACACAGTGGATGTTCACAAAAAGAAATAATGCCTAAAAAATCTGCTTTATAATGAAATAAAGTACATCTTTGGAGCTAGTGCTTGGCTTTTGGTGCTTGGATACTGTTACAATTCTAACATAGAATGAGGTTACCCACCTATGAGACTGAGAAAGTACTACCCACAAAACACCTTATCAGAGTGTCAGTATGAAATGAAGACAATTTGTATTTGCTCCAAGGTCTCTCAGTAATGGTTTGCCAAAGTACCAAAGTAACTTGACCATTCCTTTGGGCTTTTCTTTTTTTGAGTTGAAATTTTAAAGGTGATACACAAGTAAATAGAGTGTGAGTGGGGTAATGATGCATCACTTTAATGAAAACTTTCTATGAGAGATAAAGTGCCAGCTTTTTTGTAATATGATAATTGAAACAACAAAACTCAAAGCTGATGATATTCCCAATATTGTTTTGCCCTTTGAGTTTTTAAACTTAAGAGTACGGGAAAATTTTGCCTTCTTTCTGACTAGAAATATCCCAGTACTCGAAAGCAAATTTATTTAAAATACTGTTACTGGAAGCAGGAAGTTGAGCCACAATTTTGGTTTTGTTTGGAGTCACTCTAAGCAGAAGCCTGATTTCTCCCTTGCTGTTTTATTTTTCACCAGGGAATTTGCATTTATGACTGTGGTTGTTGTGGGAATACTATGTCATCGCACATATGATGACAGAAATAATTGACGTCACTGTAGGTGTGATGAGTTATGTGCAAGAGAGCTGGATGAGAACCAACACCAGGGCAACATCTTTCTGCTGGGGGTGTATTGTGCAAAATTCTTGACGTGTCCTTTTCTTCTGTTCTGCAGGTTTCACATGAATGTTTCTTCAGCATTTATGTGCTGGGTGTTTGATTTTTGTCTCTTTTGTCATTATTCAGGAAGTCTTAAAAATCATATATTTTCTTCTAGTTCACTTGTTCCTAGAGTCTATTTCCATGTAATTTTGAGATGGCAAACAAAGGGACTTTTTTTCCCTAATTTCTCAAACATTTAGTTGTTGGGTTTTTATACTTAAAAATAAATTAATTCCTTTTGGCTGCAACTATAAAGGTTGTTGCTTTAGTCTAAGTGTTTCATGACTGTGCTCCCTTGATTTTTTTTCTGGGGATAACCCTGTTCCATACTGTAACCAGACTGATTTTTGGAATAGGCTTCTCAGCCAGCTTTTGGTAAAGGAGGAAGCTGAGTGGCCCAGTAACTGCTTTTCCTAACTGTCCTCTCTTGTAAGGAATACCAAGTTTTAGGTGGCCCTCTGTTTTCCCACTGCTGTGGGGAGGCTCCGAGGTTCCTGTGAGCTGTTTGCTCACGGGTGTGGTGTGACACTGCCAGGTCCTCTGCCAGTCCCCGCTGCCTGGATCCCAGCCCTGCTCCCGAAGTGTTGCTGGGGCTGCCTCCCTCCATGTCCATGCAGGCTGCTTCCACCGGCGGAGAAGGGGACTCTGGGCAGGGATGGATATTGGTGACGTCTCTGCTGTACCCGGTGTGCACCTTGCCTCTCCTTCATTTCCCTTTCCCCGCCGCTCCTCTGCCAGGTTTCTGCCGTGACACCCCAGCCTTCGGCGGCCTCCTGCCCCTAAAGGTGGGCTTGGGCCGCGGCCAGGGATGTGCAGATGCTGGGACAAGGCCGGCGGCTCCGGGGGCTGCGGCTCCGGAACGGCTCCTCAGCTCCGCCGAGCCTCCCACAGCTCCGAGCCCGGCCCAGGAGCCTCTGCCCGCCGGGTGGCAATGTTACCCTGCGAGTCAAGCACGGCCATCGGGATTAGGGAAAGGCGGATCAAATCTGTTCAGAATACGTGTCCTTTCTTTTCCTTCGGTACTATGCTGATGGGTATCGTGCAATGTAAAAAGTTCGGAGCACAGTTTGCCAATATTTATTTATGCTTCCTGGAGCTGCAGCCAGGATTGAGGTTGTTCTAAGATGAAACGCTGAAAATAATCTTTTGGAGCATTTATAATGTTTATAATATTTTCTAGTATATTTCAAGCATCCTGGGTGTCAAGGGGCAGTTGTCATCTTCTGTCACTAGACTGAGACAGCCTATGGGATTGGAAAGAAGACAAGAAAAGAAGCATTTAAAACCAAAATCAATATTCTAAGCTGGGGACCTAATTAGTCAGCTAGACTTTAAGCTGCTGGTTTATAATATGCTCCTGGATGGATCTGCTAAAATTGAAATTCTTGTGGGCCATGTTCTGCAATCCTCTGGCCATTGGCAGTGTAGTTCCAGCCAAGCTGGCAGCACTTAGCAGAAAGGAAATACCCTGACAATTGGCACCTCCTTTGGCAGCTGTATCACAAGGGCTGGAGACTGAACGAGCACAGGCATGATACGCTTTGTCATCGCAGAGGGGGCTGTCAAGGTCAGAGATGGGATGCTGGCTCTGAGATATTTCTTGCTGAAGAACAAGAAGACTTGGCCAATTTCTCAGAAATAGGAGTACCTGTGAGCTTAAAACAGAGGGAACAAATAGAATAGCAAGGATATGTATTTTTAAGAAGCTCTTTCAGATATTTTTTATTGCTTTGGAGAAAATCAGAATACATGGCACATACATAAAATCCCAGATTCCCCTTCTTAGATATTAAGGCTAAAGTGGATGGTTCCAAGAATGGTATGAGCACTGCTGGGAATATAGCTATCTGAAATCTCAGATGAGTATTATCCACTTTAATCTTCAGCATGTCTGAAGCTCTCTGATGTTCTTACAGCTCTAATGTGTCTCTTCTTTATACCTGTGGTGTGAAGATTTCTGAAAAAAAATGCAGCTCCAGACATATAGGAACAGGGAACAGTGAGCATAACATTCTTCCTGATTAACCGCTATAAAAGTATGATTTTAATTTTTGTTTAAATAGCTTTATCTTTTGGCAGTGCAAGAACATGAAATTGTTGTTGCTGATGGATTCCCTAGGGCTGCGGAGCTATGCCTAATGCAGGTAGAGCAAGGGATCCCTGTGACTACAAATGTGGTCACTTACGCAAGGATTTGGGATTACAGACCTCAGCTGCAGAAAGTAACTGGTGGGTGTGTGGTAAGAGGTCACAAAGGAATTGTGGGAAGCAGTGCAGGAGCCAAGGCAGTGAAGGGATGTACCCACACGAAGCTGGGATGTGGTGGTATGATGTGCCTATACCTAAAATTAGTGTATCTGAAAAGACTCTTGAGCTCCAGGATTCTGAAGACTGCTGACAACAAATTATGAGTGCCTTGTGTGGCTGTGGATGGTGATTAAAATGTGGAGTGGCAGCTGCCTGCTGGGTCTCCCCTGGCAGACAAGCACAGAATACCTGTGTGCTATAGAAATCAATGATTTGTTTAACCTCGGTATCCCAGACTGACCTCATGTTTCCTTTGCACTGTCCAAAGTTTTCTTTGTGTTCTGCAGATGTAGAAACTTGTAAGATAGGAAAGTGTTTGTCAAAATAATTATTTTTCTAAGCACTATTATCTTGGATGTTTGAGGATAAAACTTAAACTGTTGATTTTTAAGTTATTAGAAGAGCATTTTTTTAATCTAACCCCCTTGCTTTGAGTGACTCTTGAATGGAAGAGAGATTTATTGGGGGGAGCATAATAATTTCCTCAAGTAGGTAGAAAAGAGCTGCTTTTTATCTCAGTGCTTCCCATTTCTTAAGCAGTGCAAGCTGGCAGAAACAAGCCAGCATTTGGGATAAGACCTAATTTAGTGATGGAACACAGTAGCACAAGCCAGGGAGTCTGACACTACTTTCTGCAACTGAGGTACATCAAAGTCATTTTTATTTAGGTTTAAACATGGTTTTAAAAAAAAAAATATACACACACACACACACACACTTGGAAGCTCTCAGGATTAGTTAAACTGGAATGGTGACAGGGGTATTGCATGTGAAAAGAGAAGGGTTCCAGTTGCAGAGCAAATAGACTAAAAGTGTTTCCATTTATCTGAAGTGGGTTCTCGTCTGTTACTTGTATTGCAGGAGTTGTTTCTTTTGCATGTGAGCTGTCATTTTTGTAATGGTTGTAATTACAGTATCATGGAGATTTTTGGTTCCAAAAATTGTACATTCTGAAAAAAAACCCTCCTGCTTATAAATAAATAAATAAATAAAAGCTGCAGAGCAGGACAGGAACTGCCCTCAATCCTACAGCTGATCATTACAAGAGTCCTGGCTCAAACAATGTCTGCCACCTCTTTACTTGCCTCTCCCACCAGATGTTGCCTCTTCTTAAAGCACCAGAAGAAGTGTTAACTCTCTACTGACTGCAATGCAGTCACTATATACAAACTGCATACATGTATGTATATAAAGTAGCTGTATTTAAAACATAACTATCAACATTCAATTAATGAAATATTACCCTTAATTATGTCCTTAATCCCAAAATCTGTGTGAGCAGTGAGCTCATACTTGTAGGAGAATGGGGGTCAGAGAATTGAGTGGTCCATGTGCCGTCATGGTCATGTTTTCCTTTGTTCATGCAGAATCGCTGATACATCACTGTCTTGATATTATTTCACCCTTTCAGAATATTTCTACTACTCCAGAGAGTGTTTCCTTTATGCATAATCCATTAAATGATGATGAGAGCTTTGAGTGCCTGCAATTCATCAAGTTTAACACTTTACCTTTACTCTAAGAGAAGACAAAAACATTTCTCTGTGGTTTTGGTTGTTAAACATAATAGCTATAAAATTGACTCAAATCTAAATCTTTTACCTAAGCATAGGTGACAGATTGATGCTATTGGGGTTCCAGAAAGTGTTATGGGAGGCATAATGAAGTTTCCTGCAGGCTGTTACATTGCTTCAGCTCAAGGAGCTCTGTGTGAGCATAAGGAAGCTACACCCTCTAATCATTAGCAAAAAAGATCTTTATTTAGCCCAGGTTCCAGCCCACAACTTGAAAGACCTGAGCAAAATCCTCCATTTTATTTCTTTTTGTTCCACAGGTGGATCTGTGCTGGGAGATTCTTGTACAAAACAGGTATTTTTAATGTCAGAGCTTCAGTCCTTCAGTGGAAGAGACCCTTAGACTGTCCAAACATCACATTTCCATAGTAATGTACTGCTGCAAAGACATTGAGGAGCATTCTGTCCCCCTACCTGGATCCCCCTCAGCAGGTACCTCTGTCATCTGAATAGATGTTGTTTTGTTTTGTTTCCATGCAGAGCCATTACTGCAGCAATAAAGTGCAGCTTTGCCTTTCTCTTGTAAATCCTTTAGCAGGAGCCAAATCCTTTGGCTCTTGCCAAGTACCTCTGTCAGGAGTAGGAAGAGCCAAGGGGTTTGAGGAGCAAGATGAATGCCCTAAGAGGTGGGCAGCAGAGGTCAGAGATGGCCTTTTTTCCCTGTGCATGAGCTTTGTACACACACCTGTCTGCTGGAAAGCACAAGAGCCTTGTACCGTTGGCTGCCAAATCATATGGCGGCACAGGAGCTTTGTGACCTTGTCCAACGTGACTTTTCAATGGGTGTGAGATGAGCTTTACATAATTTGTTTTTATCTTACAACAATAGCAAGAGCACTTGACCACATAAAACTATTTTGCTGTATTTCTGTCTAAAAGGCTTAGCAATTCCTGGATGTAATTTTTAATTTTCTCACTTGTTTCTCTGTGTGTGTTTCATTGGCCTTTACATGCCATTTGATGAGTGCTTTCCTGCTGCCCTAGCACTCGTTAGGTGGGGTTACCTGCTCTGATTCTGTGTGAGGAAAGGTGACTGGTTTTTCTGAAGACAAGTCATGATATGTGTCGATAGTCCTGGCAAGATCCTGCCTTCTGGATTGGAGAAAGCAAATTCATCCTCTGAAAAAATCTATCCAGAGGGACAGGACCCTTTAGGAATATATAGTTATCAGTCTCTGTAATCTTAGGTGCCTATCACCTGTATCCAAGTTGTACAATATAGATGTCCAGAGGGACCGGAGCCATTCAATAAAGCTGCTACAATAGTCGTTTACGTTAATACTGAGTTTGAACATATCACTCCTGTGGTCACTGCTCTGGAAAACCATGTGCAGCTCCCAGACCTAGAGAGCATTGGGGATAATAAAAGAAAAGACAGGCTGAAGAAGGGCTGAGGATCCTGACAGTCCCCATTTGGGACCCAGAAAATGTGGTGCTGGGGAATTGTTTTTGGCCTCTGTGGCAGTGTTTGGCTTGCTAGTTCCCAGTATTTACCTAAATATATTTTGGATTGTTGCAGCTCCTATTGTTTGTGATAAAGGCTTGCATAAAAGGTCTATTGATCAGGCGGTCCTGGCCATCCATCTCTCTCTGCCTCTCGAGACAGCCGGGCTGTGGTGGCAGTGATCCTGCTGAGCCACTGCTCTGCACCAGGCTGGCACAGAGTTGTGCTCCCTGAGGGAAAAGGTGTGATGGCACCGCAGATCCCTTTGCTTTTCTCCCCACATGCACACAAGAATCACTGTGTGAGTACAGAGCAACGTTTGACAGGCTCTGAGCTCATGATGATCTTGCTCCCATGGTCTGGTTTAGGAACTGTCTGCCAGATTTGAATGTTCATGACATTCATGCCTCACAAAGCAGAGAGATTATCACAGANTTAATGAAGTCAACTATTGAGTGGAGAAAATCTTGTGTCTGGAGGAAAACCCCTGGGTTTCTTAGGAAAAGTGAAATATTTCCTGTATTTATTGTTTGAGCTAAACTTTTTCTGCTTGTCTAATGATGAAAAATGGTGTGTGATACAATTAGATAACACACAGAAAATAGTAATAATTCTAGAATACTTGTTATTTCTTTTACTGTATCATGGTCAAAATATAGGCCACATTAGAAATGAAATTGCATCTCATACAAAAATTCTTGCACTGACAGAGAAATTAAATACTTTTATTCCTAAAATAGGAGCAAATAAGATATTGAAAATAAAAGGCATAAATATTGCTAATGTGTATACAGAAATGGTTATATCTCGTGGCTCTGAAGTGGAACTTACACCCAGACAATAATACAGATACATAAAAATTTTGTTTTGAAGAACTAGCCAGGGGAAAAAAACGATGTGAGATTTCAATATAGATTCTTTTTAATGTAGTTAAGAGAGTACAATATTAGTGACTGACAGTAAAGTTGGCCAACAATAAATGGGAGTTGTAGATATCTGTTTTAACATGTAATTATGTGTTTTAATTCAAATTAAAGTACTTAATTCATTAAAATGAAGGAGACTTTCTTTTCAAGCAGTGGAGCACAGAAGTAACATTATCTCTTCAAAAATGAATATATTTTTATACATTTTTATACATGTTCCTAATTCCTAACCATGTGTTCCTAATATTTTGTTTGTTTGTTTGTTTGTT
>VZUA01033789.1:7135-25297 GCA_013401035.1 Horornis vulcanius | reverse complement strand
AACAAGAAAAGCCAACCTGAAAGGTTAAAATTAATCTTAGAGAGCAGCACCACACAAAGAGAGGGAAAAATTCTGCTTCAATCCAAGACTAAATACCCAAGGCCAAAGCTGAAATGCAGCTACTGCATGTTCCAGGAGACACTGACATTTTATATCTGCTGAAGTTTTCACATAGATAAGGGTTTGATGAAGGTGGCTGCATGGTCCTTCTGAGGAGCAGTGAGGCCACTTGCTCAGTCCACAGTACACCAGGAACTGCAGAGCAGGACTGGCAGTGCCTCCCTCTCACCATTTCATTGTCTCATCCCACCAGCAGAAGGAGCTCCCTCTGACAGAACGTAGGAGAGTGGAGCCCAACTTCTTCTTTTAAAAATCAACTGGAGCCAGCCAAAGGAGCAGCCATATTTTGAAAGAAGGGAATGACCACAGGCTCATTTCCAGATGACTTGCTGGCACTGATTTTCAGAGGACAGCTGGAAGCCCTCGGCAGGAGGGAGAATAGTTTTCACACTACAGGGTGAAGTGAGTGATCTGGGACTTATCCTTGCCCTGAGCATATTCCACTCACAGGGAGAGGGGTCTGCCCAAGGCAGTGCTGTCCACTTTGGGGGTGCCTGTCCTCTTTCCACGCTTTGGAGGAGAACCTAGGGATTTGATTTGGGGGTGTTAGTATGATTTGGAGATGCTATTACAGTCCTGTAGCTATGGGGTCTTTAGTGGAGATAAGTGCAAAAATAATTAGATTCAAAAATATTGCAGAATCCATTCAGAGCCAAATACATTTTTTAGCCAGGGGCACCCAAACTGCACTTAGAGTTTGCTTGTCCAAGTCACTATTAGAGCTAACAAAAATAGATATATTTTTGGTCTAGGAGCTTTAAAAGGAAAGTTGACAGCTGAGAGACAAAATATATTAATTCTGGGACTAGTTTTTGGCAGGATTGGGAAGACTACTGAGATTGTCTGAAAAGTCTCTGTAAGTTCGGCAGTGTCCTAACAACCATGAGAATGACATTAAAGAGAGCAGATACAGACCCTGTCCAGACCACAAACCCCACATGTACTGATCCCCAGGTCCACTGGGCTCTTTTAAAACAGCTGACATTATTTTCCAGCTTTTTAAACTTCCAGATTTTTAAATTATTCCAGCTTCTCTGAACTGACATAAATCCAGACAGTGAGTTAAGCTTGGAGACAGGAGAAACATATCCAGTTCTTCAATTCCCCATTGAATGCTGCGATGGGACTTGAACTGGCAAGAGGTTTGAATTGAAGCTGCTCCAGACGTTCTGTGAAGCCAGCATACCAGAAGACCTCCAATCCCTAAAGCATTTTTTTTTTTTTTTATTACAGAACAAAATAACAAGACAAACATTAAAATTAGTAAATAGGAGAAAACTCAGAATGTCTGGATGAGACTGCTCAAGTAAAAGGCTTTAAAGCAAAGCTCCTTGGTGTCCTTGCAGGATAGGGATAGGTACTCCAGCCCTACATTCCAGAGGTTTCCTGAGCCATGCTAGCATATGTCATCCTCACTGATGTTCACAGCTCCTTTCCTTTAGGAGTCTCTGGGACCTTCCTTTGATGCAGGCACCCTCAGTGCTCCTCGCTGAACCTCTAGACCCCAGGTACAGGCATCCTGTTGCCCCACTTCCAGCACTGCCTGGGGGGAGCTGGTAGCCAGAATCCTTGCCCCTTGGCCCTGGTGGCATGTCAAAACAGTGGTCCACATCTGCTGTCATGTTAGGAGAACTCTTACTTAGCTTCTCTCTGATTAAACAGTGCTGGCCCAAAACAGGCTGATGTGGAAGAGGGTTTAGCGTGTTGTTTCACCAATTTCTGCTTCTCATCTGAGCAGAATGCATACCTGTAAAATAGCTTGGGAGGGGGAAAAGACAACACAAGCCCTTGCTGCTTCTGTTACAGACCCTCTGGCAACCAGACACCTCTGCACTACATATGTAGTTCTGATGGGGCAGAACACGATCCCTGGTACTCCTGACAACTGCAGCCCCTGTTCACTGCCACTTTTGCTCCTGGTGACCTGTGTCCCTTGTCACAGCACACAGAGAGCCAGGGCCAACAGGCACAAATGTGTTGTTGGTGGCTCCTGCCCGGTACTGGCGTCCCTTCTTTGATCTGTCACCCATGCTGCCTTCAGCAGCAAATGGATCCAATTCAGGTGTCTTGGAATTAACCTTCAAATCTCAGATCCAATACGCTTAATATAACAGAAAAAGTGGAAGACAAGGGTTTTCATCCCTCAGAAAAATTACTGGGTGACATCCATGTCTTATGTGGAGTCACAGAATGAATAAAAGTGATTCTTGAGATGTTTCTTTTCTTTCCGCAGGAAAATAGGGAGGAATGAGAGGAGATCTCTGTGTTTTATATGCAGTACTAGAGTAGCTGGTGTTCTCACCCTGAAATGAAGGAGAACATCAAATCCATCTTCTAATTTTATTTGTATTAGTCATAGTGTGATGAAGTTGCAGGAGGCAAAGAAGAAAAAAAGTAGGACTTGCTTTAATCTCATCAGAGAAATTGTTAGTGAAATAACAAATCACCACTGTCCAGGGTTAATGCTAATGACTATTTAGCAAACTGATAGAAAGTGGAACAATGGAAATACAGAGAAAGCAGTTCTGAGGTAGGAAACTTTGAGCTATGTCCAGTTGAGCAGACACAGATGTGCAAACCAGAGCCCCATGTCCCAGAGGATGGAATGTCCCAGCTGCAGTGGCTGAGACAAGAGGGAAAAATTCATGGGTGGAAGGGAATTAGGTGCTCTCAGCACCACGTGATCAGGCAATAGGGAATCATGGAGAGGGAAGGAAATGTCCAGTTTGGGGCATGAGAGGTGTCACACAGCCTGACACAGCACATACTGGGTGTAAAACATCAGACATCTGCCAGGCACTGCTGGCAAGGCCATTTCAAGCAACTCCAAGGTGGAATTTTAATCTAGTGTACTTTGGGCTTCGGGTTTGAAGCAGCCACTGTGAACTACACTCTGGCTGTGAGGGTGTACAAAGGTACCATCCCCACTTACAATTTCAGTTCATCTTAGAAGAGTTTCTGTGAAAAGATGCACAAGATAAAACCACTCCCCATTGGCCCAGCTGAGTGCTGGTGGAGGCTTCCATACCATATCCAATAATACATCTCTGTACTCTTCTGTCAGACAGCGATGACTGAGAAAGGTAAATACAATGTGTATTCCTCTGGCCTCCAAGAGCCTGTGTGCTGCATCAAGCAACCTTTGTCCAGCTCCTGAGAGTTTTTTAATATATATAGTGCAAAAGTCAGAACTAGATTAAATCCACCATAATGAGAAAAAAAATTTCAAGAATTTGGTCTGGTGATCTTAATGAATGGCTGAAAAGTATGTGTCTTGGAAGACATCTCATGATTACCTGAAGAAGGATTAGCTCTTTACACAGCTCACACACATCAATCATTTAACGTCTTGTGGCTCTCTTAGCAAGGATTTCTTTGCTTGATTTCTACTTTCTGTAAAGGATTTACTATCATAACAGAATAATTAATACCAGACATTATCCAAAGCAACTCCTAAAACAGGAATTCACATATTTGCATCCTTTTCGGTATTTAAAAAATCTTTGAAAGCTTTGTATTGTTTTTATATAGAAAGAGTTCAGGAAAAATATGCAGCAAGTATTTTCTGTGTGATTTGGATTCACTTTGGTACACTTGGCCTTCAAAGTGCAGCTCAGAGCTGTCTGAGGCCATCATGCTTCCTAATGCTTGAAGAGAAATGAGGCTGTGCTGCTTCACAGGGAAACTGGATATTGAACAAGGAATCTGTGTCTTTTGGGGAAAGAAAACCTGTATATATCATCATAGCAAAGAAACAGATTCATTTTATCCTTACCTCTTACTAATTCAACATTAAAATCAGATGGTTTTACATGTAGTTGAATGGACTTATTCCTGGACTCTGGAGATATAAGGATGTGAGGATCACAATCAGACCCTTCAGCTCCAAGAGTCATATGAATTATTTCTTTCTTAAGGGGGGTTGGTTCTAGATTTAATGATTTAAGTGGGAGAGTCTAACTTATGGACTGCAGCTTCATCTGCTGAACAGGTCATCATTCACAGTGGCTTACTGTGCAAAAACCTAAATATCACAGAAATAGGCACTGTTTAGACCAGGATGGAGAGCAGAGGCTGAGTCTCAGATCCTTTCTCCTTTTTCCTTGGTTATGTTGATATGATGCAAATAAGAACTTTAATTAAAACGTTTGTAGTTTATGCACTGCTAGCACACTGCCATTGCTACAAAACTACATTGCATCAAAACTACATCCTGCTAAAATGGATTAAGTAATTAAATTGTGTTATGTTAGAAACTGGAAGTCACATCTGTGCAGACGTTTATGAAACAAAGAAGGATTTGAGGAGTTTGTGATGAATTGCCACATCATAATGATGATTTCAGAAAGGGGCAACCATGTCCTTACCAACAGGCTCAGCTGTTCACCCCCTACTGCACCTGCACTGCAGGCAGTGCGTGGGCACCACAAGCAAAGGGAGCAGCAAAGGCTGAAGCAAAGGAGTGAGAGCTTTGGCTGAGCATCCTCAAAGCTTCAGCCAATGCAGCTGAGACAGTGGGAGCAGGCAGTAAACTGACCCAGAAAAATAGGTGGTGGCAACCTTGTTCCTCCCCCAGGAGCAAGAGGGAGCAGGACCTGAATTGTGACTTTCATTGGCAATTTGATCTCTGCTATGCTCCCAAGGCAGTGAGACCATGCCCTGCCCCTCACCTTAGTGTGGATTGCAAAGTCAGTGCTAAAGGAGATAACCAGCTGTAGGTCTTTCAGAGAGCCTGAATTTAATCCCCCCAGTGAGAGCATTCAGTTATGTATTTAGAAAGGAAAAAGGTTTCTACACTGTATAAATCCTTGCTTGATAATCCCCGAGCTAATGGGGAAGGCATTCAGTAGTAAACTACAGTCCTTGGACAAAGACATCTGTAACCAGACCGGAGCTCTATGATTAAACTCAAATTCACAGATTGGTTACATGCAGCTAATTTTATTCATTGAGAATACATGACCCCCCTAAGCGGATGTTTAAATTAAGTAAGAATATTGATGACAAATGTTCAAAATGTAAGACAGATGCCTGCAACTTTTGGCATGAAATTTGGAACTGCCAAGAGGTTTGGGAATACTACTCTGGGGTCATTAGGAACTTGGATATCCAAAATGCTCCCCAGCTGCTGATCTCTTCAGAGGCTGATATACTTGGTCCTGGAAAATTAGAAAATCAGTACAGTAAGTGATGCCATATACATTGCTGGATTGGTAGAATGCATAAACATTTGGAGAAACTTTCCCCTTTTTCTAGGAAAAATGCAGTGAAGAGAGGGCTGTTGATTTAAGTCTGGGTTTAAACAGACAGTGTAAAAAAATAATCCCTGTTTCTTTAAAAAATTGATGTTTGAGTTGTCTGGATCTGGCTTTCACACTGATTGTGAGCCCAGGCATGACCTGGTGTTCAGCTGTGTGTTGTGTTGTTTCCCATGAGTGCTTCTGTGCTACAGACAAGGCCACCACTGCACCCCTGCCTCCAGCTGTTCTGCTGGTATCTATGGAAAAGGTTCTCTCTCAGGTAAATAAACAGAATGAAATCATTAGGAAAAGAGGATGACTTGGTGCATACCCCACAACAGACACGAGGTAGAAATCCCCAGAGTAAGTGTGGGGGTTGGATCTGACACCCAGGAAGTTAAGGGAAAGAATCTCATGTTATTTTAATTAGCTCCATGCTAGATCCATAATTGCAATGCCATAAACAGAGATGCTTTGTATGGATCAGATGTCAGACCAAAATGGGGAATAGGGTCTATGTTTCCTGACTACTCTGAACCACCAGACAATCCTGTTTTTCAGTTGCTGAGTCCCATAGCTCCTTCACCCAGACACTTGATGGGAGCTCCAGATTTTCCTTAACCATGCCAAGCTGCCATAGGTGGAGCCTTCAATCACAACCCAACATGTACCACAGCTTGCCTAACTGACCTGGGAAAATCTTGCTTCAATTTATGGAGTTATGTGATCCGGCTACACTAGAGCTAGGAATTCTAGAAGAACATTGAGGTGTTTGATGTCTCATTTTCCTGCCAATACCAAGAACAATTTATCCACTCATAATTGTTTCATAGCTAGGCTGATAACTGTGAAAAAAAAAAGGTGTGTGTTACTAATACGGTGTTTTTTCCTAAGGTTCTATGAATGTAGGCCAGAATTACAGAAAAAAATACTTTAACTTAATTTTGAAATAAAAAATTAAAAAGGGCAAAATGTCTATGTTTTTAACTACTATGAAGTTTAGTTTTCCACAATGTCCACTGGCATCTTTCTCAGCAGTTCATTTTAATAGTACACACTTTCTGGCAGTAAAAAAGGAGATAGCAACTAATATAATTAAGACTGCAAAACAACTTCTAAACTGAAATGTGTCTCTCGGCAGAACAAGCACAGGATTGTTCATTACAGCGCTCTCCAGGAATAACAAAAACAATTCCCAAAAATGCATTATTAATGGACATTCCCAGAATTAATGATAAAACAAACCAGATGTTCTCTTACATTTGCCTCATAAATGCAAAGTCAATATGCCAAACCAAAAGCCCATCTTTGGAAAGCTGTAGGCTATTTATGAAGGTATTTTAACTGTATTTGTCTTTACTATAAGATACAGAATTGCTTATCTATAGTCTAAAATGACCTAGTTATGATTCTATATATATTAATGAAGAAAGGGCTCGTGCCCAAGAGAAAAGTAGGTGAAATGTACAATTTTGCACAGCCTGGATTTACTATAGAGCTGTCCATTTCAAATTAGACACATTTTTTATAAAACAGAAACCCACAATATTCTTACACAAAGAATACTCCACTATCAGAGTCACAACTTCCTCCTATAACAAATATTTTCAAAATATGGCTTAAGACTAAAAAGTCCTTCACCAAACAAGTTTTATCTATATTATTAGGTAGTAGTTTGATATTTATCCATCACAGAATGCGTTTACTCACATGGAATATATTTCATCCCTCTGAATAAGGGCTGGAAAAGTCCACTGAAGCTGATAGAAAATACCACTGATAAAGAGAAGTACAAAGAAAATTATACATATGCTAATACCTTAATGTAATAATATCAAACACGGTGGGCCATCTGGTGTCAATCATCTGCTGAAGTCAGTGGACCTGGAAAAATTTGCATCAGATCAAGTTCTTGGACTGGTGTACAATATTTCTGTGCACAATATTTCTTAAGAGAATTTTTTAAGAAAACTGCTATTAAGAAAAACTGCTTTTGAAAAATTACAAGTGTGCATCAGGAGTAAAGAGTGAACAGTAGTCAAGCTCAAGGGCTGATATCAGAAGTTTGGTACCTTTAGTTTGTAAATAAAATTAAAAGAACATATAAAATTTTCAAGCAAACATTAGGTTTCTATGTTATATAAATACTTGAGTCTAACCACTGTTATTTTAAATTATTGAACAGTGTGTGGGTTTTGTTTTTAGTAGCACTTTCAGTTGCCAAGTGACACCCAGAAAGTAATGGCAGCATTTATGCTGAAGGATGCTGTAATGACAGGCTCTCCTGCAATGCTGTGTGCAGGGAGACACAGCGCTGAAGCCATTGAGGGAAAGGCAGAGGTAATTTTTTACTTTGTGAACTTCACTAACATGCCATAGGTTGTTGGGATTTTTTTCAATATTGTCAATGTAGTCTCTGTCACGATAACGAGATATTACCAGGGTCTCATCCATAGGCTCACAGATTTAAAAGTCCTTTGGATCTCTTGCAAACCTGCCCTGCAGTGAAGTGTCACATGCCCTACTGCTCCACTCGGCTGAGGCACGGGGTTCCCTCTGTGCTGATACCCAGATCAGTCTAACTCACACTGCATGCTGACCCTACCATTAACACTCCTCCACTTGTCAGGTCCATGGAATGACCCACTAGCTAAAGCCTTTCATCACTCCTGGATTGCACTATTGCACCTGAGCAGAGGAGCAGTCTTCTGACCTTGCAGTGCCATAAATGACCATCTCCATTACCTCTGCTTTACAGGCCTTGGATACCTAAACAGTTCTGATTCTGAGCTACAGGGCAGCTCAAACAACATGCTTTTCACTGGGAGCTGAACACCACACAGCCCACTTTGGGGTCTCACTGCAAGTAGGATCTAGATATACCATATCTTCTTTCCAGGCCAGTCATTTTCCTTCTAGCAGAGTTGGTGCAGTAGAGGCACAGCTACATGCTTGGGTCTTACCCTGACAAGGGGCTGACCTGCTGCCAGCTTCCATACCTGGAATGTCATGCAGCTATCCCATGGTCTATTGCTCCTCAGACACCCAGTGTCTTCACTGCAGGCTGGGATAGGCTGCAGGGCAAATGGTGACTTCAGGAATAGCAGATCCTGATGAGTGGCTCTGACCTGAGGCCAAGGTCAGCTGGTTGCAGATTGCTGCTGGAAAGGAACAACATGCTGTGCTTCTGCCCTGCTTCGTTGGCCATGAGGCCACACCAAGCACTGAGCTGGCTCAATTTCCCGAAGTATTGACAAGGTCAGGCTGAGAAATGTCTGGGACTCCCTGAATCCTTTGCAACTCCACTTACGGAGATAAAACAACTTCAACACTAATGATTAGCAGTTGATGAGGTTGATGAGGTCCTCTTGAAAGCCTTCTTAAGGCTGTGGACCCTGCAACTCCTTTGTGAATCACAAGCAGCAGCTTTCCCAACAAACAGGTCATTTTCAGCCTTCCTCTCCCAAAGACTACAGAGCACTGTAGGTATTGATAACAAATACACACATGGCCTTTATTCCTATGAGTGGAACATAGACAGGAAAATGTTAGTCCCTGTGTCTCCAACAGGAGATCAGTGGTTGAAGTGAGAAACAAGGGGAAAAAGCTGCTAAACAGCAGAGCAATTGAAAGAATGTTTGCATCAGTCAAGAAAAACAGGAAACAAAGGTGGATGCAATTCTCAGAAGGTATGTAGAGAGACTTTAAATTAAAACATGGAATATTAAACAAAACCACTTTATCTAAAAGAAATAAGTAATAAAGACTTGTTTCTTCCTTTCACAGCTACTGATTACTGCTCAGCCCTAACAAAATTTGGAAAGACCTGTGACAGTCATCTTGTCCAAACTCTTGCTCAGAGCACGGATCATACATTGGGGAACATGAGCTGAAGGTCAGTCTCTTCTCCCAGGTAATAACTGACAGGAAAAGAGGAAATGGCCTCAAGTTGCACCAAAGGAGATATTGGATATTGGAAAACATTTCTTCACTGGTCAGTGGTCAGGCTGCCCAAGGAAGTATTGGAATCTTCATCACTGAAAGTGTTCAAAAAGCATGGAGATACGGTGCTGAGGGACATGGTTTAGTGGTGGACCTGTCTGCATTAGGTTAATGGTTGGACTCAATGATTTTGTAGGTCTTTCCCAATCTTAATGACTCTATGATTTTCTGTTGATGTATTTTGCGTGCTGTAATAACCCAATTCTCATTTTCCCAGCTGCATGATCTGTTCTCTCACAGGTGACGTTATTCTGCTGCTTTACTTGAATCCCCCATGCCTAGAGGTAATTAGTAACAGATTATTTGGTGGAAGCCCATCTTTTGGGATTAAAACTTAAAATGTTTCAATTATTCTGTATTGAAAAATATGTAGTCAAAACACTTTTGAACAAAAATATGCATTATTCTCCTCAAAAATCTTTGTGAAGTATTTATGTTAATGTCCAGAGGTGCATTGAAGCCTTCCATTAAACCTTCAGTAAGGAAGAAGATTTCCTCCTGATATGGAAAGGGGCAGCAAATAAATGTCATAGAAGAAAATCCCTGCTGTGGTGTCCACCACAGAAGCCTGGTCTGATCCACAAGCTGCCCAACTTCTCGACCTTGGTGAGAACATGCAGCATCCAATCTAACCCACAGGGGAATGAGCTTCCATGTGCTGCTGCTGTGCCCCACAGAGCTGCCAGCCTCTCTTCAATTTAAGACCAAGTAGTGATTGCAATACTTGTTTTCTCTTGTGTTGCTGCTATCTGTAATTTGCAGGCATAGGGAACTGCAGAAGTAGCGAGGTGTTATTTGTGCTGCAGTGATCCCAACAGTGTGGTCAGACCTGCTCTGCCACCCACCCAGGATCCCCGGTGATCCCAGCCGGCCACCAGAGCCCCAGCTGCGGCCTTGCCTGTGCCTCAGCAGAAGGGCAGACTGCCTGGGCACTGTGCACTCCAGCTCTGCTTGCTGTCCTCCAGAACACAGCCTCACAGAGCAGCTGGGCCCCTGAGTCAGCCCCTGCTCCAGCACAGCCGCCTGGAGCTGGCTGTGAGCACTGCTAGCTGGGCATCCAGGCGGCACAGTTAGGTGAGGGTATAATCCTAGCAGCAATGTTTGCTCCCCTGCTTTGGGTTACTCTCTAGCAAGCAGAGAAATCAAAGGTACTAGTTTGCACCTGGTTGGTTTTGAGGCACAGTTTTTCATGGTCAGACTTTCCATTTTCTGATTGTGGCCTGTCAGCATATGTTTGATAGTTACAGAAGTTGGCAATATTATGATTCCAAGGTCAAGTGTCACTCTGGGCAAATGGGCACAATGGTTTTCAGTTGCAGCTCTCCCTCTGGCCGCAGGTAAACTGGAAACCCCTTTTCATTTTTTACATAGAGACTACAAATATTGAATTTTTGTATTCTTGATACAGACTTCACTATTTTATCACTGTTGCACACATTCAAATATAAGTCTCCAGCATAACATTTGTACTGTCCTGAATATATGATTTCTTCCCCTCTAAAGTGTCAGATAATTCCTCAGTCTCAGGAGTACAAACATAATACACAACCCTGGACTTTTCAGCTTGATAGAAGTAATCTCCATGCTTATCCAAATATTTCAGAGCTCTGTCAGCAAACAAAGAGTAAATCTTCACAGCTCGAATCATCCAGCCCCAGGGCATTAACGAAAGCTCCATCTGTACCTAAAATGGCAGAGCATTTACTGAGCTTTCCCTGGATTCTCTCCAACCATTTGCGAACTTTCACTTGAAACACTGTCCCTGTGTCCCTGGGACTAAGGAGCAGATATCAGCTTGGAGGACACCTGCACCTTACAGCCCCTTGGAGCAGGACATATTCCATCCTGTTATATCTGCCCCCAGGCCTGTGACACGCCACTCATGCAGGAGGGTTGGGCAGGGCAGCACAAACCCCTAAACTGTCAGGAGTTTGCACCACTGGGTCATCCAGTGGCTCCCAGCTGTGACCAAGCAGTGGGAGGAGGTGCCAAGGCAAGGGAACAGGAATGGTAGTACACAGGGTCTACTCAGGTTTGTGTTTCTGCTCCTCCCTCCGCTTACCCTCGTTAGTGTCTCATCAGGCACAGTTGGCGGCTGAGTGTCTGTCAGGCAGATTGCACACACGGCTCATTCCTGAACAACTTCAAACACCATTCCCAAGCATCTGCAAGAGCTTCTCTGCCATTCCCGGCTGTTGCTGTATCGCCCTAGGTGGGCTGCTCAGGGTCTTTCCACAGGTGTTTGGAGATGAAGCATAGTCAAAGAAACATTTACATCTCATTTTCACTGCCTCTGTCCTCTTTTTGTCCGATGCCAAAGAGTAAAGAATGCAAAGATTGAAATATAGAAATTATATTTGTAATATCAAGCAAGGCATTTGCAGCCATTTGGTAAAGTTTGTGATCTGTTGCTGGTCAAAATTCAATAATGTGTATGTTTGCAAAGCAGCATCGGACACAGAGAGGACATATGACCAATGTAGAAGGGCACTTAAAGGAATGATCAGAGTCAAAGAAACATAAGGGTTAAAATTAAATTCCAGTTTACTGGCTGGAGATGTTACTTACAACCCTGGAATTTTTATTTATGTCTCATCTCAGACATCTAAAGTGAGCAGTTTGTGATGCAGAACTCCAGAATGGTAAGTAATTACATGTAATGTGTTAATCTAGATGAGGAATTTTGCAGTACCCATAATTAAGGAGAGTGATAGGATGCTAAATACCAGATAAGTAACCTCTGCCAGGGAAGCTTTTTTATGGAACCTGAGGAACCCATGGGTGATCCATCTTCTTCACACTTTGAAAACAATAGAAAAGCTTTAACTTTTCCAGATTCTTGTAATGAAATCTTGCACTATGAAAATTCTTCCTGCAGCACACCCTGCACTAGCAAAATCATATTTGTCAGTACTTTGGAATGGGAGTTACACTACAGTGACCAGAAGGAAAGCATTTGAGTATAGAAAAACACTGTATTTGAATAAACCACCAAGAAAATAAGCAATCTTCAGAAATACCAAAGATTTATCTAAATATTCTCTTTTAGAAGCAAAAAGAAGTGCTTTGGAAGGCTTCAAAAATGCCTCATGGCTTTGACTGTGTAATTCAAATCAGTGTAGAGATCAAATTGTTGTTACACTAAACTGAGCTGTAGTTTGATTTGATTGGTTTTGGAGTTCAGCAGATTGTCTCTGCAGATACCCCAACCCCTTCTGCAATTGGAGGGTGAGCTAGAATAAGTGAGCATGGGTTTTGGTCCCAAAAGTGGACAAAAACCCCTAATTCCTGCTGTGGATGGTAAATGTGGTCCCCTGGGGTAAGTAGTGGCTAAAACTCTAATGCAGAAAAACTGAATCTTTCAGATGCTTTTGCTGTCTGTGACTATCTGTGAATACTGTATATGATGTGATGGCTAATGATGCAAATGTGCCTGGGTGTGCTCTCTGGCAATGAGGCAGTTCCACCAGCACCATCGAATTCTGGGCTGGGCACTGGGGGTGATAGCCAGCCTGTGACATCTCCTGCATCAGCCGAAGGGGCCCTCCAAAATTTTCTGAGGCAGGGACAACCCTGGCTACAGCTTTTTTCACTTGCATATAGATACCTGTAAACACAATATGCTGCTCCAAAAACACAGTGCAGTTCCCCTTTGCAGGTGGCAGTGGTGTGCACACAGGCACTTCAGTGCTGGGCAGCCAAACCATCCTTGCTCACCAGTCAGTTCCCATGCTGACATAGCTGGGATCAGGGCAAACAAAGGCAGAATTTAAGGCAGCATCACATCAGGAGTCACACTGTAATCTGGTGCCCTCGTGCTTTGTCTATGCCAACAAGTGCAATATGATTAAGGGATGTAAAGTATCATTTCAAAATGCGAGTGTCAGAAGGCATGGAGACAGCCAAGGAGCAGCAGAGAGAAGATGCATCACCCCTTCTGTTCCCTCTTCAGTCCTAAGCCCTGTCTCTGTGGGACCCAGAGCAAACAGTCTGTTTGGGGAAATGAAGCAGGGCCAGGAGCCAGGCTGGAGCTCCAGCAGGCAGTTGTCCACGCTGTTCAGCTCTTGGGCTGCTC
Source organism: Horornis vulcanius (assembly GCA_013401035.1). Lineage (NCBI taxonomy): Eukaryota > Metazoa > Chordata > Aves > Passeriformes > Scotocercidae > Horornis > Horornis vulcanius. The sequence continues at coordinate 11,860 of VZUA01033789.1, read as the reverse complement.
ACACCCCACGTAGCACTCGCCCAGGCAACATCAGGTCATACTGCAGGGCCAAGGACTTGTTGCAGCAGGCAGGAGTGTGGGGCATGAAAAGAGCCTGCCTGGGCACAGCCTGGGCCTGATGTCTGCCCCTGGGCTTTGGTTTATGAACGTGTTGTGGGGATGGGAGTGCAAGGCACTGTAACAGCCCTCTTGCCTCTGAGCCCTGAGCTTCTTGCAAGTCCAGCCCAGAGAAGAGAAAATGCTCATCTCAACATTTATAAGGAAGCCAATCAAATGCCTTCAAATTTTTAAAGCACTTCAGCGTGGCTTTATCAGTTGTGTAGTGCTGGCACAAGGCATGTTTTTACAAAGAAACATGGTTTTTACCAATAACCCTATCCTAATTAGTCTTCTTACATTTATTAAGGCCATTTTCTGAATAAATGGCATTTTAAGCATGACAGAATATTGGATTTTGGGTGAAAAATTTTAAATGAACCAAATACCTTGAAAAACTCAAGGTGATGATTTTTTTTAGTTAGGACCTTTTACATTGTTTACAGTTGCAGATGACAATAGGGACTCTCGAATCTCCTCTTTTTCTCAGAAAACTTACTGGTGAGTTACATTTAAATCTAAGATCTTTAACTACATTTGTTTTGTATTATTGCTATTTCTTTTACTGTTTTATTTTTTTATCTGAGCTTGGGGAAAACATACTGATGGACTTACACACACGATATCTCTTATATTAGGAGATTGCTTCTTGTGGAACTAAAAAAAACAACCCTATCTGCTAGTCTTTGGGAGTAAAGACAACTAAAACTTTTTTCTCCCCTGTTATAAGCCAAAGTTCAAATATTGGAGCAAGGTCACTTTTAAACAGACACATTCCACCCAATCATTGTTTAGGTGAAACAAAATGTGAAAGTCTTTGTAGATTTATGCAGTAGCCACCAACGAAATTCTATTCGATATAAATCAAAGAAATTGGATCTATTCAGATTGATGGCGATAGGGGTCAGGGAAGCATGCCCATTCCTCAGCAGTCAAAGTGACAGATTATGTAGGTTTTCCACAAATCTGACGTGGTTTCTTAATTAGAAACATAAAGGAAGCGGATATACAAATCCCACTGGTATCCGGTAGAAATGAGAGGAGAATGCCAAATGATAAACCAATATTTATAGGGGATTGTTTCCAAGAATTTATTACATTGTTTTTCCATTTAATTACCTTGAACAGGTCCTATAGAAATACTATAAAAGATATAAATATGCTTCTCTTTAAAAAAAATTCCAAAGTCCAGTTTAAAATGAGCTGATTAGTCCTACTAAATACATTTGAGATCTGCTATGAAATCACCAGGCTTAGTCTGCTCACAGAATAATCACCTTAGCTGACATCTCTCACTGGAAAACTCTAAGCTTTACAGGGCATTGGGAAAGACGATCTCATATATTATTCCAACATTTACAAATCTCTAAGGCAATCTGGTTCCATTTTTAGCGAAAAATCATACATATTGTATGATTTGTGGTTCATTATTTGCATTGAAGAAATTAATTGTAATTGCAAAAGAAGGAAGCAAGCAGCAAGAAATCCGTTTGCCACAAAAATCACCTTTTTTAAAGTAACACTTTCTAAAAGAAATTTTTTGAGTAGACTGGCTCTAGATTTTTTTTTTCTATCAGCATTCAGAATTAAACAAGACACAATATGTACCATTTCCTCTCAGTCGTATCTTTGAACCAGATTCTGTTTTAATTTTAACTTTAAAAAGGACATCTCGGGAAATTGCTGGAATCAACACCTACTTTGAAATCAGAAACAGTAGTCAAATGCTTCTCTTCCAGATCAACAAAAGTATAACAGTACATACAAAAACAGACAAACACTGTGAGGCAGCAGAAGATAGGGTATATTTCCTGCAGAATGAGGTAGGGTCAGGTATTTTTCCAAGTACTATTATTTGTAAAAATACTCCATGCTACAATAACACCTTAGAGTTTATTCCCAGACTTGTCTGATTTAAATAACATACCAACCCTCCTCTAGAAGAATTTAAACCCAAATTCAGAAAAAACCATTGAGCTTCATATGTCCTATTAAAATTTATAATTCTGACTAACTCAGACATATTTGCAAACTTTTTTAATTTTTTAATCAAATTTAAAGCCAAAGGCAATGGCTTGATGTGGATTGGCAAGACAGTGTAACTATGAGGTAGGGATAGTCAGTGACATTTCACATTCATCTAGTTTTCCATAGGCAGCAGGTAAAATGAAGATGTGCATATGGCTGTAAGGAATGGGGATGTGGATAGAGCCCTGCCTGTGCTGCAGGATAGCAAGGGAGAGAGCTTGGCAGTGTCTGGCTGAAAACCTCTCACAGGGGTAATGGAAGGTGGAGTTGATCATTTTTACTGAACAATGGGCAGGATGAAATTAAGTTTGGAAAGGTTTTACGAACCAAGAGAAAGGAGCTTGCTTTTGAAATGATAAAGAGGGACCAGGGGAGGATTACAGAGAGAAATGTCATGGTCAAAGCAACAAGGCTGAAGGAAGACCCATGCTCAATGGAAACAAAGAGCAAGGCTGCATTCATCATACTTAGGAAAAGCATGCAGATATCAAGACATGAGGTGGTGAAAGCTACAAGGCAAGCTTTAGCCATGCAGTTAGATAGGACCAGCCACGTCTTAGAGAAGCTAGGCATCTTCAACCCTTCTTTCTCTCTGAAAACTCAGTCCTCTTTCCAGGAGTTAAAACTTTGAAAGATGTGGGGGCATGATGTATCAGTGAGATGGATGACAGCCATGAGGTGCTGCTGTCTGCAGAAGTGATGATGGAGGGGAGTCTCAGACTCTGGCGGGCTGCTTCATAGTATAAAGGAGACAAGATATCTCAGCTAAATAGAGTCTCAATGAACAGAATTAGATTGCAACCAGAGGACAATTTTTTGCTTATTTTATTGCATACGATGTGCCAGAGTGTTTTCTGACATTGCACAGCACAGCTCATGTCACTGCAGCTGTACCCTGCCCCTGTCTCCTCCAAGAGGGTGCTCTCCTCTCTTGTAGCTTTTGGAACAGTTCCTTGCTGCCCTGTTCCCCAGACTGTTGGGGATGTCCTTTCCATGTGTGCTACTAGTTACACTATATGACTGCACAGCAGTGCTGTGTCTTGTTTAGCTTACTAAGAGTTTTTCAGACTAATTTAGTTTGACAGACTAGTGTTACTGTGCTAGAGCCAGCCTGAAAGCAAGCCCTATTGCTGGGGAGAGTGCAGCGGGTGGAAGGAAACGTGTAGAGGTGGGAGTTTGCAAAAGTAACCTGCTGAACAAATCCCAAGATTAACTAACTCACACAATCTAAAGAAAGGGTTCCCCCACAGCATATGCAGTCCTAGTTGGGAAAATTCTACAACAGCCAAGTTTCTGCATTAAGCTGTGGGCCTGGCTTTCCACGCACTGCAGGCTGTGGGGTTGACCAGACCCTTTTAACCTGTCCTATAACACTTCATGCATATTAATCAATCATCTTAGTACTATGGAGACATGTGCAAGCCCATCACCCATTTTAGTGGACAGATTAGGGCTGGCTTGTTCTGCAAAGCTGTCTGCTCATTGCATGGATCCCACCTTGAAGCTCACTGATGATTAGTATTTATTATCTGCACCACAATACAGCCTGTGCACCCCCAACCTCAGCATATGAGGTGCTATATACAAAATCAGCACTAAAAGATGTTCCCATGCTCCAATGAGCTTTTTCCGATCTGGCTGCTTAGCAATATTGAAATGTTTTGTTGAATATTAAGATTGAATAAGCAGACAAGGTATGTGGCATGTACTCAAATATTTTTTAATGAAAATTTCTGACCCAAATGACCTTTGAAAGGTAGAAGCTGTCATTCCAAGAAATACATAGGGACAGGCGTCATCTTTTATAGTGCAGAATCTGACACGCTTTCAAAACGCTGGCACCAAAAGGGAGACTTGGGGACAATTTTTGGCATAAAAATTAAGAGAAAGTGCCTAAACACTGGAAGAAACAGAAAAGTTCACACATTTTCAAGAATTTAAATTAATCTGTGGTGCTTCAGGGTATTTTCCTCTTGAATAAGTGTTTTGTCTTGTATGGTGCTATACAGTACATACAGCAGGGAATACCACTTTTGAGAAGAAAAATAAGCCTCATGACACAAATCCTGCTCACTGCACTTAAGCAAACATTCTTCATTTTGAATCCAATAGGACAACTTATGAAAAGTAGAGGAGAGAATTTGGTCCATTATGTGGCTATCAGATTTAAATTACACCAATAACTGAGACGCATGGGGTATCAGTGACAGGAATACTGGACCCAGAGTGTATGATTACTCAATTACTTCAATGTCTGTTGGATGCTTAAAGGCTAAAACAATTTTGGGTTCCTTCCAGTCAGTGCATATCACTGTCAGCTCTTCAGACAGTTTACCTTTCCCAAGAAGCTTTTGCTTACCTTATCACCTTCCCAGATCTGCTGCCTGCATTCTCCAATTACTGCACTTAACTGCAAGCCACGTTACATATACTTTACACTTCATCTTTATCTGTTCCATTTCGGTGATGTGATATTAGGCAAACAACTTAAACTTACAGCACTGAGCTTTAAGTCACTGACATCTTAGATTTATTTTTCCCGAAGCTTTCAGTTTTAGCAGGAGCTCAAATGGAGCACTGAGAAAGTGGAGCAGGGAGCTG
>VZUA01033782.1:0-15965 GCA_013401035.1 Horornis vulcanius | reverse complement strand
CAGCTACTAGCACCTGTGCTTATTTTACAGCAGCCTGGTGTATCAGGAAAGTGCTGAGAACAGCATAGGGACTTCTCAAAACATGCTTCTGATTCAATGGGGCTCAGTTGGCACAGTGAAAAACTCAGCGTCCTCCTGTTCCACCCAGGGGGACAACGGGAAGCCTTCTATACCACGACAACCACCCTTCCCTGCAGAACGGTGATGGATGCTCCAGTGATGGGCACACTGAAACCACCCCCTGAAACAGCTCACCCTTCTCTCCCACAGGGCTTCTACCAACAAGCTCCCACCAATTCCTCTGCGAGTCTGTGGCATACCAAGTGCACATCTGGTGGCTTAATCAGAGAGTCCAACTACTTTGCCCCATGAGGCAAGCCAAGCAAGAGCAGAGCCAGCCCTCCACCAGTCTGAGGCACTGGAGACTTTCTGCCGTAGCAGAGAGAGGACAGCCAGTGAGAGATTCCTCCAGCAAACCCAACTCATCACACAGGAAAACACTATTGCCTGGCACAGTCTTCTGGCCGAGGATTTTACCAGGGCTCCTCTTTGGACATGGGTTTCTCCAGATGGTCCAAGGCAGGGTCAGGTTTGTAGGAAGAGCCATGGCACATAACAGGATTACTATTTTTAAACTCTTCCTGTTGCAGCCAGATGCAGGTTGCCCCTTCTTCCCAGATGGGCAGCCCCTTCTGCCCAAGGCATGATGTGCAGGGAAACTGAATCCAACATGCTCCATTCTTTTCTCTGCTGGGGTGGGAAGTGAAGTCAGAACCCAATGTTCAAAACCTGAAGGACACTAGGAAGAAGAAAAATAAGAGTGACTGGTTAGAGCTCTGCTTCAGTGGGAATCCTGGATGCATAGATAAGGAGTTAATTACTACCACTCTAACCCTACAGAACAAACAGACTGAAAGAGACCTTGATCAACAGAGTCAAGTGGAGGATGCAATTGCTCAGCTCCAAGCTTCAGAGTATGACTGGGACAGAAAGAGAGAAAGGTCAACAGTAAGTATTCCTACTATAAGCTGACAGCATCAACAAGGCTCTGCAAGATAAGGAAGTTTAAAGAAGGACTTGGCTAACACCAGAGGCATTGCAGGAAAGCAGCAAGGAAGAGGAAAAATACTCTTCAGCTTAAATAACCACAAGTATCAATTGGTAGGAAAAAGACTGAAAAAGAGACTTTTAAAGATCCCACACAAATTGTTTATGCTCACCCACTTAAAGAAATCCTGTAGCTACTTTCCCAATAATTAAACATTTTTAGATATCTCAATCCCCCAAAAGTCTGAAGATCTCTTCTCAGTCTTCTGCCTCACCTCAATAAAGCTGTCACAACTCATTCAAACAAACCTTGGAATAAGTCTAAACACTCTTAGGACACTGACATAAAACCACCACTGCACGTATATGATCCACTTAGAAAGGCAAACCAGCAAGATTAATGTAGAGCATCCCATCAGTTACATTCAGTAATAGTGAGCATGAAATAAACGTGTGAAAAGGACAAAAAACACCTACAAGAGGGAATCAGCCCCAAACAAGGAAAGACAGTAAGTTAAAATAGAAGCCAGAGCAACAGGCTGCTTTGGGAAATTGTAAGTTTATGAGGGTTTTATTTATTTATGTTCTGTCAGACAAAAATCCAATGTTTGGAGCAAAGGGAATTCGATAAAGCAAGAAAAGCAAGAATCCAAACTAATTTGGCAAGGGAAAAAGAATTCTCCAGACTCTGAAGCTATAGGCAGTCTAAATGAACAATTAACAATAAATAACTAATATCCACCAAAAGAGTAGATGGATTTTACACTCACCAACGCGACAAAAACTGTAGCACTTTACAAGAAAGGTAGTTCTATTTCTAGGCTGACTGCTTCCCCTGTGGCTAATAGCTCAGTTTGTGGGTGCTGCATCACTGCTGGGCAGAGACAAAGCTTTAATGTTTGATCTCTAATCTCCATGCAAAGAAACACAGGCAGGGTTCAAACAGACTCCTGGTGAAGCTGTGGACAAAATCTTTGGCATTTAGCTTGCAAGAAGAGCATAAAATCAGGGGAGCTTTGAGCACCAAGGGTAACACCAACTACTTCATATCTTCCTAAGTGCTGCAGATAAGACTAAGTACTCTTTCCTAAAGATATCCTCTTGTCTACAAGAGAAGTATTTCCCCAGTTCACTTTTATTCTGACTGCTCAAATCAGAATGTGATCACTGGGATTAACTGATAAACAGTTTTTGCTCAGCATTATACCCGTAACTGACCCAGAAGGCCAAGAGTTAAGCCCACAGGAACTACTCAGAACAGCTTTATGTTAGTGATCACTTAAGAATTTAACACAGAGAAAAACACAGTAATAGAAATGATATGAAAGCAAAGATGCCTGACACACCAGAGCAATGTATAGCTTTCCCTGAACAGTGATTTCCAAACAGGGATCCTAGGAACTCACTGCAGTAAGGGAGAACTGACACAGTCCTGACTTCACAGACACCAATGTCTTCAGCTCACTTGGTTTTGTAACTCATTAATTTGAGAAAACATTCTGCCTTCTTTTCCCAGGAACACTCCTATTTCTCTCCACAAGTGCCCTGCTCCTCCTTTGCTAGAAACCTGATTCACCTCTCTGTCTGGGCAGCCTTTGCACAATACTTGACCTCCTTTGGGGAAAAAGCTTCCCCTCATCCCACTCCATGGACTCAGCATACAGGAAAAAACTCTGCAAAACTCAGAAAAGGCAAACATAATCCAAGGACAGAATAAAAGGCTTGAAGCAAAGCCCACTGACAGGGTGTGGCCTTTCCTCCTGGGGCAGCTCTGCTGTGACCAGAGCACTGAGGCACGTGGGAGCTACGCTTTCTGCTCAAACACAATAATGGTTCAGAACTTGTTCCACACCTCACTCCTTCATGTCCAGCACATTCCCCAGAAAGTTTCACCTCAACTTCATGTCTGGAACAAAGAAAATCCAGGGGTTTTAACAACAGTAGCTCCTCTGTTTTGATTAAGCAATTCACACAGAATATAATATGGAACAAGAACATAACTGTGCTTTTAAGAGCTCCTGTTCTCCCTCTTAAGCACTTGATTATATCCACATCTACAACATTACCAGACCCTACCCTTTGACAAATAATTCCTCAGCTTCTCTGCTTTGCACTCTTAAAAAATAATCTATACCTGATATGCTGTAAAAAGAGGTCTTGTCTACCTGGCCCAGGAGGGCAGGACAGCTTGCCTATATTTTGAAAACACTTTTGTGAAAAATATTTCATCCCTGAAAAGTCCACAAATATAATGGCCTGCCCTGGCATGGCATAAAAAAAAAGCAAACCCTAACAAACAAAACCCACGACACAAAAGCTCAGAAAAATATCCACTGGAAGCGCTGCTCAAAATGCCACAGCCTCTGCCACTAACTTGCAAACAGTCCTAACACAGAAGGATACCATTGTTTTGTCAACCAAATTTGTCTTTAAAATCGAAACTAAGTTTCTGTATTTCACCTGAAGATAAGATATTCAACTGAAGACACTCAGTAATTCAGCAAATGCACAGTTAAACACATCACTACAAAAAGCCCCATAAGGAAACAGAAAAGCTTGACTGAGCCTCCTCTCCCTACAATAAAGAGATCTGTTAGGTACAAACAGAAGAACACTCCCAAGAAATGACATCCTAAGCAGTGGGATCTGACTTGGAGTAAGAGGGAGTTAAATTGTGTTTAAAACCTCAATATATAGTGGTGCATCAATATGTTCACACAGCTTAAGTAACACCAGCTCAAAGGACAGCATTTTATTGTCTAGACCCAAGACACTTGTAGAGAATGGCTGCACTGACAGAGGTCACCTGGCCCAAACCACCTCCAAGTTACTCAGGTGCCTAGGAAAGAGTATTAAGGTCAAGCAGATGATAATTTCTGCCCCCATGATTTTGAAGCTCAAAGGTTTCCCACCACTGCAGCAGTATCTGCAGTTTGCCCTTTCTTCTGCCTGCCCAGCTGGACAGTATAAGCAGCTGAATTTGCAACATTAATGAATACCATATCTGCCTCCTAAAAAGGAAATATTCTTGGCAAGGCTTCAACTTTCCAGCCAATATCCAGCCTATGCTCCAGCCTGTGCACTTTCTATCAGCTAAGTGAGTTCCAAGTGTGACGCAGGCCTACAGCTTCAGTTCCCTAATTCTTCTACTGCCTCTGGCTTAAGTGTTTCAAATTAGGGTGTCACAGCCTCAAAAAATAAGATATTTTTAAGTTGTCTTGTCATCTACACCATTTGCCAAACTGACTATTTGTGCAAACATGACAAATTGCTGAAGAGGCAGCTTTGATGTTCATGGGATAGCACTAACACATCCTTCTTCCTTCCACCTCCATCCACACTGCAGACTCCTGTTTCCTATTCTAATAATGGGAAGCAATTCAGTAGTTAATGCTGGTGAGCCAGCTTACCTGACTTTACAGATACTACCCCAGGTAAGGGCAGGGCAGAAGATGTGATAAGAGAGCCTGTGACCTGCTACACACAGACCAAGGCAGACAATCATGACACAGATCTGCTTTGCTACTACACATACCAGAGAATTCTGCAGGGATAATAATAACCTGGATAGAAACAGAGTATGTGCTTGGCTCAGTTCAGCCATTCTGTACATATTGGTGGAAGTCTTTATTTATGGAATCAGCACATGCTCTCATGTCAACTGCAGAGCTGTAGGCACTGCCTGATGTCCTGTGATGGAGTCATCTTGGGTGACAGGAGACAACAGGAGTTTCATTCAGGTTGCTGTTCTATTTCATAAAGGAGCTGACTACCCGGAAAGTTAAACCCACCTACCTTTAAACAGCTTTTTCTCCTCCTAAAAGGGGACATGACTCTTCCAAAAGCTTTTTACTATGCTTTCAAAGAGGCTCCTTTAACTGCTGCAGAGTTGGGCACAGGAACCATACTAGACAGGGCTGTTTCCACGCTTGAGCTGTAGCATTTTACACAATTACACCTACCTTTTTGTGCTCCTGAAGTTAACTTGGTACCCAGGTATGGTTGGAGGCCTGTGAGGTGCTGGGATAGCTGGGGGTAGGCAGAATAGGTTCAAAATTAAAGTCCAGTCCTCCATCCATGAGTTCACTGTTGATTATGTAATCCATATCACATTCAAGGTTCTCCATGTACATGTCAATGTCCAGGTCAGTGGGCAGCCTGTCCTGGTTCAATCCCAAGGGAGCAGGGCTGGCAGATGAAAGGAGCACTGGACTGCCCAGCTGGACTGACTGGGCAGTTGTTGCAGAAACTGGAGCCTTCAAACTGGTGATGCTGGCAGTGTTTTGAGGAGATGTCACTATGGGAAGCGTTGATGGCAAAACACTGGCACCAACTGGTTCTGCCTGCTGCTCTGCAGGCTTTCCTCGTGGATTGCCTGAGCTCATCTTACTCTGGGCAGCTTGTCCACCCAGAAGCAGAAGAGTTCGGCTGCTCATCCTGTTACCAGTCTGTGGGAGAACTGGATCCACCTGAGTCATCATAACATCCCTTGGAGGCGGGGAGCTGGGTGTCAGAAGAGCTTCCAAGGTCTGAGGGGCAGAGAAATGGCTGACAGAACTTTGCAGTGAAATATCAACGGGGTTAAACAGGGAGTTGCCAAAAGTCTGACCAGCTGCATTTGGGCTCTGCAAGGAAAAGCTGGAATCTCTCTGGATCTGACCACTGGAGGCAGATTGCTGGGTACTCAGCACAGATGAGCTGGGAGACATCAAATTTAACCCATCGATGAGCTCAAGCTCCTCAGTCACAGTTGGTGGAACATTGCTGGATGCACTGGAGTACACGAGAGTAGGAAGCAGCTCTTCATCATGGAGGTCATCCTGCTCTGTCAGGATTGGGGAAAGCCTGGCACTAATGGTGCTTGCATTGGAACTGGTTCGAGGCCGGAAGGTGTTCCACACATCAGAGTCCTCATTGCTTCTTGAGGACGGGCTCCCAGGCCACTTAGGAAATTGGGAACCAGGGCTGTCAGCAGAGGATTCTGGTGCAGACTGGAGAGGAGGCTTCTTCCTGGATGCTTTACCTCTGACTTTTGCAAGTTTGCTGCTGTTGTCCATGGAGGCAGCTCTTCTCCTTGGTGCTTTTCCACTTTTGCCACCCTCAGGATTGAGCATCCACCAAGAGCTCTTCCCTGTGGCTTCATTATGGACTTTAATAAACTTGCTGTGCAGGGACAGGTTATGTCGAATAGAGTTCTGAAAAAAAAGAAATTAAACCCACAAAATAATGAGGACCTGACAGTTGACACACCTCCCACCTGGAAACCTCACAAGCTTAAACACATTCAGACATTATCCAGAGAAGAAAGTTATAACAAAAAGCTATCCATAAAAACCTGCTATTTCTGTCTGAACATGCTTTGCAGCACTAGCAAGCAGTGCCATGTTTCACTGCAATATCAAGGGTGAAGCTACCATGACAACTAGCAGCTTTCACCTAGCAAAATACTAACACAAAAGAATTTTAAAGACCATACAGAATCTGCAAAAAAATCAGGCATATCACAGAGCAAGTAAACAAGTTCTCAAATACAACCTGCAATTTCAACATGAGCCTACCTGAATTTGAGCTATTGCTGTTCCCACTCTTTTGGCAACCCCTGTACCCAGCATAATCCTGGCTAATTTTTTAATGTTTATATGGCCAGTTTTCAGTCAGATTCAAGCAGAGCATAACAGTGACTCCAACAGACTGGGTGAAGAGAAATGGCAAAAAAACTTCTATTCACTGTACCCATTAACATCTCCACCCCAAAACTGGAGAAGCAAGAAAGAAAGTTTAAGGAACAAGAGCTCTAGAATCCTGGAGACTGCCAGGCTCCCTCTGCAAGGAGGCTGTGTGCTTTCCTTGGTGCATGTTCCTGACAGGGTAAGATGTTCAGTGGATACTGCACTCCCACACAGCACATGCCAGTTTTAGCCTCTCCCATCTTTCTGCTGGGTAAGACACACGTTCCTTGCCTCTCCCAGTTCCCTTCTTTTGGTTTAGCTTTGCTGAAAACTGCAAGCTAACATCAAACACCATCATCAAACTCAATTTTCATCCTGCAACTGATAAACTCCCCAGTATTTTAGAATCAGGAAGCAACAGTTCCATTGTTTGAACAGATCCTCCATAAACTCCCTGTAGGGCCTATGCAATTTTTTTGATATCTGCACTGAATTTGTTCAGATGGCCAAATTACAGATCATTAAAAGGTGCTGCATTGGAAACACAACAGTGCTCCAAGCACAACATCTTTTTCTTATAAACTAAAAGTTATATAACAACCTTCAGCTTTCATGCACACTATCTTAATTCTGAACGAATTAACTGTGCTTTTATCATCTTTTTCCACCAACTCTCAACACAGTTCTTTCCTGCCTGCTGCTTTCCATCTCCCCACCCTTTTCCTCTCGGAAAAGTCCTCCCCATGCTAATTTTGGCCAACTCACCAAAAGTGCTATCCTGGAAAAAAGTAGACACAGACAGATAAACAATACAAGCAAAGTGGAAAGTTTTCATGGAGATTGATGGAGATCTGAGAATCATCTTAGCTTAGTTTTCATTTTAACCTTTGGCTCTTGAGTATTTGGAGAAGACTGGCTGCTTGCTGCAACTGGTATCAAAGAATACACATGTTCTTAATTGGAGAGGGACTGAAGAGCCAGAGCCTGATGGAACATGTGTCAGTCAATGCTCTTACACAGTTTTATTATTTGAGCTGTTCACAGTAATAGCTGTACAACAGCCCTGCCCGGCATCTTCTCTAAACAAAGCTTTCCTTTCCTTCAAGTGTTGAAACAAGTAATTCAGACTGGTGCACTGTCTCCTGCAAGGCTGCTGCTTTCATTTCCAAAGAATCCCACCCCTTTTCCCACGTAAATATGCATAACTTTGAATGCATACTGCTGCAGCAATAAGAACCACTAAGTTGTCATAATTCTTCCTTTATTCTCCTGAAAGTAGCCTGTGAACTCGTGATGGAATCTTGGGTATCATAAGAGACAATTTGTGTAACTAATTTTTGGCTGAAAAGCAGCTTGAAACAAGACATCTTGGAGTAAGAATAGGATTCACACGAGCACATTGAAGCCTGCTACCTTTTATGAAACAGTCTCAAGGTGATTTTACATGTTACTGCTAAACAGACATAATGGCTAAGCTGTAGAAACAGATAATTGCTGTACCACTCCTTCCTTCCTCATCTTCAAACTCTCGTCCCTCTGTAACACAAGCATCTGTGACCCTATAAGCCAGCTCAGAGAGCAAACCAAACTGAAAAGCTGCCTCATCCTTCCTTGGAAGCCACTTTTATCTCTGTTTTTTGAACTACCTCACCATGGGGGTCAAGCATCGAAAACTAAAGAAGAGAACAGAACATGTAGCTGGTGGCAGTGGAAAAAAACTGAATATTTCTTTCACTAGGGTTAACTGTTATCTAAACTGCAATGCTTTTGCAGCTCTCCTGAAGACTGGGGGAGGCAGCTCAGCAGTGCATCACAGTGCCCTGAGCCCTAACTCACCTGCAGGACCCAGCTGCCTGCAGGCTCGAGCTCAGAGTGTCCCAAACTCCAACTGAATCCATGCAGCCACAGCCTGGGTGCTGCAGGACAGCACCAGAATGCACCTGCTAGAGGGATTCAATACACCTAACACATGGAGGGCACCCTTAAATCTCACTGAGAAAGCCAGGGATAGATCAGTTATGCTAAAATAATCACAGAACTGCAAGTCAGACCTGTCAGAAGAGGAAATGACAGAGTTCAGTCACCCAGGCAACCCTGACATATTTCCTTTCTTGATGTTAAGCAACCCACACCAGAAACATACAGATGACATTAACTTTTTAGATGCTCAACTTCTGCAGTGTGGGAGGCTCCCAGCTGGTCTAAGCATCTGCAAAACACACAAGATCTTGACTCTGCAACTCTTAGATCATAAAGAACCATGACCTGAAAGAAGAGGTGCAGGCAGGAATCCTTCAAATCCCGAGGAACATCTTCAGCCACTAGTTAGGGGAGATTACTGCTATTTATTTAGGTATATTATACTGGTACTTATGGCTTCATGTTAAGCATTACCATAAAAAAAATGCCAGCCTGTGTCTCTAAATCCATCACAGATCAAAGATGATTCCTGCAAACCACATTCAGACAAAACCAGTCTGAAATTAAGGACAGATAGTATGCAAAAAAATCAAGTTTGGCTAGAGACATCTGTTGTACACTGAAGGGTGGACCATTTCCTAGGTCATAACCACCATCTTCAAACTAGGATATATGGACTAGCCACAGAAGTGTGGCTAGCAGCTTATGCAAACTATTCCCTAAATCTTAGTTACCAGAACATTAAGTCTTCTTCTTTGATAAAATCTCCTAGCCACAGTTAAAGGACAGCAACACTTCTCACCATCAAACCAGCCCTGCCCCTACACCAACATTAGTGCTGCTGTGGATCCTGCCCAGCACCAAACAGTGCTTTGGTCTCACGTCAGGGAATCAGCCACAAGAGCTGGCAGCACAACCAAGCCATCCTCCTGCCCAGCCAGCCTCATGGGCAGCTGCCACAGACACCAGGGAAAGTGCTCAGGTGAAGTGAATACAGAAGACTGAAGGCCACTGACAACCTGTCCAGGGGATTATACAGTTTTGTAGGTATAGTTAAGGTTCCCTACCATAAAACTGAAGTTTACAGAAGCAGAAGGAGGCTCTTGTGCCCTGCCCAGCAGAGCTGATCCATGCAGCATGGGGCCTGTGCTTGCAGAGCATTCAGGGCCAAGCACAAGCTATGCTCAGAAAGACAAGACACAGCAGTTATCCTTCCAGGAGACACAGTGGCTTCCTTCCCTTCCTGGCCATTCTCCCAGGAAACATCAAGTTTAAACTACAAACCACAGAGGATCAGATTTCTTAACAAAAAGTCTCTCTAAAGGATGAGTGACAGAAGGAAAAATAAAAATTAAAAAAAAAAAAAAAGAAAATATATGCAATCACTGCAGCTGCCTGTAATACACTCTCACTGCCTTGGAGGCATACAAAGAACTTGGTCTCATCCCAGTGCAGGGCCATGTTCCACGTGTTCCTCTGCCAGGCCTATAATTGTGCTGAATTATCATTTGCCATGGCATTCCTGGGAGGCTGCAAGGGGAGAACACTCCGCCTGCTGTATTTGTCAGTGCCTGCCTCAGCCACTTGGCTCCAAAGGCTTCAGGAAAAAGTCTTCCTTGTAGAGATTTTGCACCAGCAAGTAAACAACTGCTCCAGAGCCAGGCAGTTGAAACACTTCCCCAGCAAACCCCTTCCAGAAGGCACACATGAGCACAGCCATCAAGCCCAGCAGACGGGGATCTCTATCTTAGGAAGAACATTTTCCTTTCTGTAATCTTTCAGTGGGAGGCCAGAAGAAGAAGATCACAGCTCTCTAAAAAGCAAAGACTGAGGCGATTTACAAGACAGGCAGGCATACACAACAAAAGCTGTTCAGGATTAGATAGAGCAGAAGAAACTTGTTGGAACAAGTAAAGCCAGCAGCTCAGGAACAACCTTCTCTGAGGAGTGCCTGGAAAACTGAGCTGTGCTGCAAGGAATAATCATTCAGCAAAGCAGCTTTCCAGAAAAAAAAACTGGCAAGGAGCAAGGAAGAGTAGCAGCAAAATCTTTAAGTAATTTGACTGGCATGGTATGAAGTAGATAAATTTTTACCAAAAGATGAGCTTTTCCCGACTTTTGAGGGGAACAACCACACTCAACAAGACTTAAAAAAATCTCATATTTCATCCTTCTTCAGGGCATTACAAGAAGAAGGGCCTATTAGTGTCACTTTGAGGAGGGCTAAGTGTATGTGGCAACATTGTGACAGCTGGCCCTCTTCACAGCTGAGTACTCAGTTTTCTTCCACCTAGAATACAGGACACCTGCTGACCCCACATTTGCACTACTGTCCTACTTCCATGCACTGACACCAGCCTCAATTTCCACACCCAGCACTCGCCGTTCTCCTATCCACAACACCCTGCCATGCCCAGCTGCCTTCCTCCCACCTCACCTACGCCAGACTACACGCTGTGGCCAGACCATTTAAGCACTAATGGGATTAAAAGGTAAAATACTCTGTTAAGAGAAAGATGATGGACACCATTCACCTGTGTTCACCAGGTTTCCATGCTGGACTCCTCAGTATGGCATCTGAACAACCCTCATTTAGCTTTTGTTGTTTATTTCTCCTCTGCTCTAAGGAAACCCAGTTAGGCTGTCAGCAGCTGGGGCCAGGAACATCTCCCTGCAGCCAGGACTAGGCACATCACTAATACCACATGAGGTAATGCCAAAAGTCCAACAGTTCCTACCCACCCTCAGCTACACTGGATCCCAACAGCCAGACCATCCCTCTCCTTTGCAAGGCAGTAACTTCCAAGAAACCAAAATAAACCAAAACTAAGAGAGCAGCACCTACAACACCATTAAAGAGTAGGTGGACTAACATGAAGTACCAGTGATGACAGCAAAGGCATTGCTATTCCAATCCAGTTTAGAACACATGCTTCTTCATTTTTACTGTCAGAAGACTTAATGGGGAATTGTATCCTTTCAGGCACATGAATTTAGGAATAAACACTACAGGCTTTCTCAACATAGTCACAGAAAGCAGCAGATTTATTTGCAGATCTGGCCACAGGAAAAACCAAAAAAGTTGTCTAAATGATAGTCAGCACACCAATAAACAATTAACCTTTCAACTTTACCAAAACTAGTGTTCACATGATTTTGTATCTATTGAACTGAAATTTATTTGCAAGTCATAAAGATAGCCTGGCAGAATCTACAAGCTGCAGCACAGCAGAAATAGCCCAGAAGATGGACAGGCTTGCTTTTGTCTGCTGGTCTCTTCTCTTTCATGGAGGAGCTTCAGAGAGCCACAGGATGAGCAGTTGCTCCAACCTGAGGGAGCTCTGCACATGCTTTTCCAGGAGATTAGATATCCACAGCTCTGGAGGAGCCTGGGGACCATCAGAGCCAGCACTGAGGCACTGAAAGGCAGTGAAGTGACCCTATGACTGAGCCCTCAGCCAGGTCTCCTGATCCATCTGGTCAACATTTAATATCAGCTACATGCAATATGCACATAACACAAGGCTGGAATGGAAGGCTTTTCAGGAAAATGCTGCCCACTCTAACAAGGATTAAGAGCTAGACATCTGTTTTAGATAAACAGAACACTTGGTAATTTTTAATTCGTAATACAGCTCCTTGAGCTCTTGTATATATATATACACAGATATATACATATAGATATAGACATATATTATGTATGAGGGTACATATATTGTGTACATCCATGCACACACTTGAAATAAATAAGGAGTACCAGGATGCAGAGGTGTGGCATCAGGTAATAGTGCTGAATCATTTTTCTTTATGTTGCATACATAGGAGACATCTGATTTTTGTTTCAGTGACATACTTTTCAAGGGTGAAAAGGACAGCTTTAAAGTTTATTCTGTTCCTACAAAGGAAAAGACAAGAACCTGGGGAGAATACACAGCTCGTTTCACTAAGACAGAGGAGTCCTTCGTACTTCCCTCACTGTGCCAAATTTGCTCATACTCATGGATGTAACAACCAGTGCAAACTGCTTCTGCAGGGTTTATGCACTTTACTCAAAACCCTCAACACCTTCATCTTGCAAATAATCTCAAAACCAAAAGGAATTACCCTCTAATCCATAGATATCCAGACCATCCTGCAGAGCACCCAGGGAAGAATTATGAAGAAGCCCCACAACACAACCTGCAAGGACTGCCTTGCAGGCTGGCTAATTCTTAACTTCAGTTGAATTCCTGCAGGGAAAAGACAGACTGCACACACAGCAGATCTGTCCTTTACAAGGTGCTTGAAGCACTTCAAGAACAGCAAACACCATCTTCCTCGAAAACACAGATTCTTCCAGAATTCCGGAATTGGAGGTTACACCCTGGCAGTCTGTAACAGCTGCACTTCCCTCAATTGTATCGTGGAGTAGGACAGCTCTAAATTAATTATGAAACAACAATGAGTTTATGGGGTTTTTATTAACTAAAGTAGATTAAGAGTTTTTAAAGACATGTTGCTTTTAATTACTTATTCAAACTTCTCTAATGAACTGCACTGCATAGAAATAAAATGTATTATCAGTTTGGCTCAGTCCAAACGAGAGAGAAATGGCAGAACTCTAGACCTGTACCATCATCTTAACAGGCATCAAAATGCCACAAAGCTACCTTTAACAGCAGCTTCACACTGATTTCCTTTATGCAAAGTCGTTCACCTCGAAATTGAGAAATCACTAAAGCTGAGACAACTCCAGAAGTTTTTCTTTTACTTTACAGATTAAAAAAAGCCCAAAACATGCAAGCAGAGCTTCACAGCTCTAAAAATAACAAGGAAGAATAAAAAAAAAAAACCCAGACAGGTCCATTCCTCAAGTGAAGACATGTCTTTTGTTTATTCAGTTTGTCTTAAATATGCACCTATTAATTTTACTCAAAGTCCACAAAAGTCAAATTGAACTGACTGGACTGACTCCCCATCTGTAAGTGTCTGACCTCCCTTCACCTAAGGCATCTGAATGCAAACAGACTAAGGCCAGTAAAACAAATAAAACCTCTTACAAACCTATGTAACTGTGAGCTAACTGAAGACTAGAAGTTCCACGGTCACACATCCTGCCAAGCTCTGCCAACAGGATTTAGCGAGTGAGCAGAAAAGAAAATGTATTTCTATCATGGTTTTCTGTTTGCTGGTTAAAGTCAAGAGCTTTAAACTGCCCTAATCATAAGGTTGATTCACACCACAGTTGTTCTGCCTGCCCTCATCTTTCTTGGCAAAAAGTGTTTTTTTCTTCCCCTTCTAAAGCCAGAATTAGTCTGTTCCCAGGCTGAGAAAACACACTAAAAACTCAATCACAGAAAAGCTACAACAGCATCTGAACAGGAATCTTTCTTGTCTATGCACAAATTCTCACGGTGAACTTTTGGAATTTAAATCTACCTGTACATGTCCCAAAAGTGACACATTGTTAAAACACAGAATAAAACCAAAGACTGATGGTCCCATTACACGTGAATGGGTACAACAAAAGAACAGCCATACTGAATCAAGCCAGAATTGTACTTAATCCAGCATCCAGCTCAGCAGGACATCTCACTGTATTCCACCTTCACCAGGGTATCTGGAGAGCATTTCAGAAGCCACACAGAACTTCATTCTCAGGCACTACTGCCAAACAATACTCAGACATATTCCTGACAAGAAAATGCACCAGTTCTGTTAAATTAACATGACTGCATGCAGGAGCAGCAGGACCAGGAGCCCTAGCCTGAGGAAACAAGAACTATCTTCCAGTAGGAACACCAACACCCAGGCACTGTCCCAAATCAGAACTCAGTATGCAGGATTCAATCTACACATAGGAGTAATAGAAAATAAACCATATTACTTAAACTAGATGCACTCTCTACAAACTATCAATGAGCAATAAATGGGAAAAGTGAAAAGTTTTGTACTGACATGTGCCAGCCCAAGCTGTGACAGCTGCATCCCTCTCACCATGTTTCTACCCTCTGGAGCAAATGTTTGCACACACACCGCCACGCCACGCGGTGTGCCACTTCAGAGAGCTGAGCCAGCTGAAAGCCAACCTACCAGAAACAGACGTTTATTTATTTATTGTCTGAAATTAACTCTCTGTCCTCACCTACTGCTCAGTCAGACAGGCAGAGGAACATGTGGCTGGAGCCACGGAAGCCCAAAGCCCCAAACTGTGCTGGCTGAACTTCCTGCAGAACTGCAGCATGGATGAACTGCTAATAAATACTGCAAACTAGAGTGTAATTCCAGTCTGTAGTGAGAGCAACAGATCACACTCCTTAGAGTCCAGTCTCCATGGCATCCACTCCGACACATCAGGACAGGCTGAGGGGCTATTTTGCAAGCCAGCTCTCACATTTCCCACTCTCTTTGCTGGAGTCCTTTATACTAAAGATAAGGGACCACGAGGTCACCACAGGCAGAGGACTGAAACAGTCTGGAGCTCTTTTAACACAGCTCTGCACGTGCCTATTTCCAGAACAAGAGAAGACACTGCTGAGCCTTCAGAGCAGATATTGCTTTCCCTTTTCCAAACTCCCACAGAGGCCCCCATCACGGTCCTGGAAACAAAACCCTTTTTCAAGGGACTTTATTGAAAGCCAAGCATGTCTGCTATGACACAGTTATTTATACTGAGCTTTAACACAGTCACGTGACAAAGAACTGCGGCCTTGTGATTAAAAACCCTTCAACTGAGGCTTTACCCTGCAGAGAAACTTGGACACAGCCTGTCAAATGACTCTCCCTTCTCTCCTGGAAAAGTTTCTAAAATGCAAAGAGCACAAGGAGCAGCCTCGCAGGGCCATGCCATAACGCCATGACCATCCCCAGCAGCTGCTCCAGCTGCACACACCCGATGCTTGGGCTGGGCCTGAGAAGACCCCGGAGCTTTCAGCAGAGCTAAAGCCCAGGCTCCGCAGCGTGGGCACCACGCGCTGGCACCGACGCCCTGACTGCAGACGAGCAGCAGCAACAGGTGAGCGCGGAGCTGCGGCGGGGCGGGCCGGGGCACCGGGGAGGCGCCTCCGCAGCCGCTCCTGGCCCGGCGCGGCCCCGGCACACAAGGCTTGTCCCTCCCGCCCCGGCCCGTCACGCACCTTCCAACCAGCGGAGCTGTTGCTGTCACCCTTGTCCTTGAAGTAGGGGACGGAGCGCACCATCCACTCGTAGATCTGCGCCAGCGTGAGCCGCTTCTCGGGGGCGCTCTCGATAGCCTGGCTGATGAGCTCGGCGTAGGACTGGCTGCCCCAGGCATTGCGCCGGGAGCCGCCCTTCCGCGCCGCCGCGCCGCCCGCCCGCGCCCCCTCGGCC
>VZUA01033776.1:4215-28892 GCA_013401035.1 Horornis vulcanius | reverse complement strand
AAAAATGTTAACTGTATGCGCGCACAGTTGTAAAATCAAGCTGTTAGCTGACTAACAAAGCTGCAGTACAGCAAATCATATTCAACATTACACCACTTAATGAGGATTAAACATTGTCCCCTGAACACTACTGCCTTTCCCAGATTTCTGTCTTCTTTTCCTTCCTTTTCTTTTTTTTTTTTTTTTTTCCCCTTGGTAAAGCTTTATATATGTTTCCATGGCAGCATGGAAAACCTGGAAGTCCAAAGCATTATGGCCAGGACTCTAGACTAAAAGGCTAATCATACCAGCCACCTTTTGATAGATGGGGCAGATCCCTGCCATCATCCTTCCCAGAGGTTCACAGATGCATCTGAAAAGGAGCTGAAAGGCAAGGCAGGGCTGTTTGAATCCATGTGCAGTTCCTCTCTCAGTGATCACAGTGAGGCCAGCAGAAGGTACCAAACCTGAAAGTGATGTGGCCTCCACTAAACATGTCAAGAGAACAGTTTCTTCTGATTTAAATGATAGCCCTGACAGGAAGGCCTGACCTCACTTTCTTAGAGATGTAACCTCAAAAGAACCCACATGTGTAATAACCATAACATAATGGGACTACACAAACCAAAATTTCAAATTCTCAGCTTCTATTTTATCTATGATTTGGCTCCTACAGAAGTGTAGGTGACTGAGAATAGTCACGACAAACAGTAATCATTGCAATTCAAGAAAACTGAAAAAGCAGTAATCAAAGTAGTAAGCTGGCAGTCCCTAGGAAATATGGTTTGCTTAAGGAAAATTCAAGCAAGAAAAGTGCGTGTCTTTACTGCAAAACATCCACTCAACTCAAATAATATATTACCTGGCTCCTAATTATTATATCTAATTATAGATTGGCCTAAGCACATTGGCAAGGGAAATATGTTGTAAAATGTATGTTGAAATATTACTGTGCTATTGTTGAGTCAGCTCCTGGGATATGAGGCATTAAATATCAGAATCTCTGGCTGATTTCAGTGTTTTTATGTTGCTTAACCACACTGTTAAGATGTATTGTTGCAAACTTCTCCTTGCTGGTTAAGTTTAGCTTCTCTGTTCTCCAGGTGCAGTCTGATAACTCCTAGAGAACTGTCTTCCCCATTCTTGCACTTCTCCTCTACCATCTACTCATTTGTTTCCCCAACTGGGCTTATTTATTTTATATATTTTTTAAAATCTATACTATAAATATTGATTGTTTGAAGTTTCACTACAAAACAGCCTGTGTTGCTTCTTGCTCTGTGCTGCAGCCTGGTATCACTGTCTTGCAACCCCTGCTATTCCTGTGTATGTTTTGTACTCTTTGTCAGTGCATGTGATGCACTGTCCCCTATATTGTAGATTATCACTGAACAATATCCTACAAACCCCTTGAGAGACTTGGACCTTGAAGTTGAGTACACGTCGAGTGAATTAGGATATTATGCCACAGGGAAAAGATATTTGGACATAAGGTACAAAAAAGAAAGACCTGGAATGAAAGAATTATTTTTTCACTCTATCTGTCCATGTGCTGATAACAGGAGAAAGTCTTGACATAGGCACTGTGTTTCAGCACCCACATAAAACATATGATGACCTTTAAAAAAAAAATAAATAAAAAGCAGTGATTAAATATTAAAATTAACTGTTCTAGGATTTTGTCAATAAAATGGGGGAAAGGTCCCTAAATCATTACATTTGTTAATTTGTGACCACTATTTTTTAAAGCAATGCCCTTAAATTTCCTCTGAAATTAGTAATCTCTGAGAGAGTTTAAAGCAATTACACAAAAAAATTACTTAACCCTTTTAGTCATATGGTGACTTGCAATGCAATTCCTGTTTCTTTTTCTCTCACTTATGATCACATACTGCACTTGATGACTGTACCAGAATGCACAGTGGGCTATACTCCCAGAAAAGCCTTATACTGTAAGGATGAGCCAGTAGGCCACAGATGTGATTTACATGAGCAGTTCTTCAATACAAACCTTTTTGAATAATTAACAGGCTGAATATTTTTCAAAAACCACAAGCACACTTGGATATGGAAAAATAACATAAATGGAACAAGCAGATTACAGTTCTATTGATGTCCCCAGTCTTGGGACGTACATAGAATAGAGGTTAAAACTATTATTAGAAATGTAAGAAAACACCTTGTTTTTCCTGTTTACACAAACCACACAGATCTGCACAGCATGGCTGCTGGTTTGAGTAAAAAGAGAAAGGAAAATCTCTGTTAAATTCAGGTTGTTTAGTCTGAATCCCATGCAAAAGTCTGAGGGAGTGCGTTCTGTCCTTGGAACACTGGAGTGAACAATGAAAACAGTAGATCTCTCTGTTATAAAGGACCCTGATGGTGTTTTTTCCGGCCTCAGCTTCATACTAAAATGTCTTGAAGTTCAAATACTCTGTGATGGACTTTAATTGATTTCCAGTCAAGACTTCTTAAATCATATTTCTGAAAGATCCACTTATTATTGGCAGGCTCTTTTCCCCATTTTGACTAATCTGTGGTTCTTCAGTTCTACAGAACAGGAAGCAAAATATATTTACATGCAAAAGTTACCTGAGGCAAAAGAAACCAGAGGACAAAGCCAGTTGCAGTGGAGCCAGCACACTATGGCTGTGATCTCTGAAGTGCTGCAGCCAAAGAGGCTGGCAGGTGCCTCTAAATATAGACACGGATATTAAAATGTTAAAAGTACAATACACAGAAAGCAAAGAGAGGAAAATTACAAGTTTCAAAGAGTGCCTTTCTCTTTTTCCCTTGTACATGCTGCAGCCACAGCAGTCTGGCCACAGGTCTATTTGATATTTATAAAGTTCAATTCGGTCACACACCGCAGAAACACCGAAGACAAAAACCCCCACACAAAACCTGTTCAAATGGTCTGCTGTGTGGTACTTAAGGCTGATGAGCATTGCATGTAATGATGGCTTTGGGTCTTCTCCTGGGGACCTGGGTCAGACCTCTCCTTACATTAAAGAAGAACATTGTCCCCAAGTCCGTGGTCTGTGAATTGGACCCTTAGATGTCAGGGCAGGTAAAATTTTCAAAGGGAAAGGACTCTGGGGAGAAGAGCATTTATTAAACCTCTTCGGTTCTTCATTCTGATAAAGAACAAATCTTCAGTGTAATAAAAAATAGTTCAATCTTTTGAAAATATATACCAGCACAATCTCACTTCCTTAGAAGTTCAGCACATTAGCTGCTAAAATGGATTCCAGCAGCCCTTCATACATTTGTCCAAAATTTCCAAAACTTGCCTGCCCAAGCACCAAGTTAGGTTCCATACTGAGTAAATGTTAATATGCTGTTACACTTTTCTAAACTGCTAGCAAAAGTTTGTAAACATAGTTTCCAGAGCAAATCTCTGGACAGAGAATGCTGTGTCCTGTTAANAAAAAAAAAAAAAAAAAAAAGCACATATTGCCTTGTCTTTAACAGAGAAAATTTGGAAATGGACATGACTTACAGCAAATTCCTTAATCTGTTTAACCATATTTTTCAGGAGGTCTTCAAGGTCATAGCACACCTCCACCCCTGCCTGAGAGCCAGGACTGGAGCAGTGAGGAAAGCCCTCCTCCCAGCTCTCACATGCAGCATGGCCCGGGCAGTGCTGCTGCCTTGGGGTGCTGCTGTGTGTCCCACAGCACAGTGCTGACATACATAGCAGGCTGTTAACATGTCTGCTTGCACACTTCTGGAGCTCACTTAGCAGGCATGTGGAGAAAACTTCCATGTTGCAGCTGTACATGCAGTAGGAGGAAAGGAACTGCTAGGAATGATCATTAAGTGGGATAAGAATTCGACTGTGGAGGTGGATGCTGTTGTCAGAGAGCGTGTAGTCCTGAGAAGTTTGGTTTGTGTGGGGCAGTTCATTTCTGTGAGCTTCCCCCATGCAAACAGGTAATGCTTTGTGCATTTGGGAATTTCAGAAGTGCTCTACATTAGCTCAAATCTAGCACTGACTCTGCAAGGAGTATAAAACTGACATTGATTTCCGATGGATGCCATTAATATTTTATCAGAACGTGGCCAAGCATCTCCTCACAGCCTTGCTTGCTCATTGCACCCCTACTCCTAGGGAAAGCAGGAGCCTGCAGAGCCGAGAGCACGGCTGCTGTAGGAACAGAGATGGCAGCACACATATGGGGAGTGCTCCAGAACACGTTCAGTAAATCTCAGGGAAGCTCCACTTTCACGGCAAAGACACTCAGGAGACCTCATGCATGACTGGAGAATACATGGAGGAACACAAACTATCACTGTATAAACCAAGACTTCTTCTGCAATAGTGTCTTAGGGGGAATTACGAGGTCATATTGCACTCACCTTGCTTAGAGAAAACCTTGTGATCCCAAGATAGATACTGATAAAAATGAGGGGCATTGCCTGCAGCAAGCAATGCATGTACTGCAGTCTCATGATTGTAACACACTTTGGGAGTCCTAGAAATGCTGGTCCAAAATAAACAGAAAATAAAGAAAATGAGAACAGGACCATCTCTGTTAAAGAGAAAGTAGAGCCTTTTCCCAAGCAGGAAATGATGTCCTTACATGAGCCCCAGCCAGAATGAAACTGCAGAATGAAGGTCTTTTTTTGCAGATTTACTTTTTTTTTCTTTTTACACCATTCCAAAGACACCAGATCTTTAAAAAGGCAAAATTTTCAAAATGTTCTGCCTCACTGTCATTTCTCAACATTTCAACTAACCTAAAAAATAACAATTCTTCTGTGAAAGCTGTATCATATGATTTTTTTTCTTCTCTGATTAAATATTTTTCAGTGAAATAAAGCAAAATCTGATGAAATTAAATAGTAAAACGCACATATCAGATTATTAAGTATATTTCATTTAGGAATCCTTATTTCAGTATTTCATATTGGTAGTCTTATTATATTAAAAAAAAACCAAGAAGTAAACTGTTTCCTAAACTATATTTGTTTCCTAAAAGTACAGACAAATGCTGTGCAAGAACTCCTTAACACTGAAATGAAAGCTGTCTGAGGAGACAAACTATCTTGAAATCACAAAATAACTTTTCTTATCTTATCAGACACCACCACACAGAGACTGTTTGAATTTTATACCGCTGTACTGCTGACAGTTTCCACAACTGTAGATCTTATGAGTGACAAGTGCAGCGTTAGGCCAAAATTACAAAGGTAGCTGGAGACAGACCTTGATGCCTCGTAGCATTTAAAGAAATAAATGGTTTTGGAGTCTGACTCCCAGTGAGTTGATTTGTCATTTAAAGCAGGGAAGAAGGAAGGGACATGTTAGAAGTTAGCAATCCACTAATCCTTCTGTGATGACAGAAGGGAGTTGAATAAATCATCATAAAAACATTACAGGTGAAATACAGGAGTTTGCACAGCAGAATGTCCTGGGCAACATGGAGAGAGAGGTCCAGATTTCTTTGTTGAATTGGGAAAGCACCAGGTCCCAGTGAAAATGAAAATGTTGCCAGTTTTTCTGCTTTCATTTCAGAGATCATTCTTATGAAACCTCCATCTCACATAGGTATTAACCTTGCTGTGAAGACAATGTAAAGATGCACCTTAAAAGAATTTAATAGGTTCATCCCAGCACCACAGCTGTTTGTGATATGATCAACTTCTGCATGCACAAATGGTCATGTATAGTGACACGCTAAAAGAAGGTGACCCTACCCAAAGTAATTTAAAATAAATCATGGGTGGAGTGGACTTACAGAACACAGCAGAATAATTCCCTGGTTTCATAGTTCATACATATGCAGTTCATTCAGGTATTATTTGAGGTTAAATTGGAGCCATTAAGTCAGATCCATACCTCTTTGTTTCTTTTCTGAATTTGGCTCAAACATATTTAAATACTAAAAATAAAATATTCTGATAGCAAATATTTTCAGGAAACTTAACTTTGTAAGTGCAGGTAGAAGACTAGAAGAATAAATCACTCTGAACAGTGCCAGCCACTTGATTCACTCAACAGCTGAAAGGAAAAGTAACGGCAATGAAAACATCTGGGACAATAGCTAGGAAAGAAAAAAAATTATGCATATTTCCTTTGCTCCATTTGGTCAAGATTGGAGTAAACTTGGGAAATGAAAGTGTTGTAGTGCCTGGGGACAGTATATACCACGATGGCTTTGGACATAGGATGCACATAGCATAATATGCAGAAAACTAACCAGAAGGGCTATTTATTTAAAATGAAATAGAGAAAATTAACCTATCCATTAATCATTGCAAGCATCATGACTGTACGGGCTAAGTACCATACTAAATGACTATTTGCCTGCCTACAAGTGCAACCACCATAATTTTAGCCCTGGTAGGATGCTGGAAGAGTGCATACTTCTTGCTTTCTTCTTGGAAAAGAGCTCTTATAATCTGCATTGGTTGCACTTTCCTACTTTGTAAATAACAGTGGCTCCAAAGGCTTTACAGCAGATGTACTTGAAAGGTATTCAGAGAGAGCTTGATATTGCAGTTTGCTTTAGAACAGAAAAAATTGCCTTCCTGCCTGCCCTTAAACAAGCAGGAGCTTTTTCTACATTTCTGTTCCTCCATCCTCAAAGGTGGGAGACTGACCCTTGTCCCCACAGACCCCGCTCAGTCACGTCATGGGGAGCTGGTGACTGCTGCTCCCCAAAAGACTCCGGATCACGACGGTGCAAAGGGAAAAATGCTGAGCTATTGATGTTATTGTTCTGCTTATGTGTTCTTCTAATGGTTTAGAAAGCAGAACTAGAAGCACATGTTTATTTTTATCTATCTGTTGTGAAAGGCAGAAGCAGACATAAGGAGTGGTAGGAATTGTGACACACTGGATGAAAGTGTGTATCAGAAATGGGGACTCTCTAACTTCTTTTTTTGATAAGTGAACTATGTAATTCTCCAAGTAAAGGCATTTTTTGGGGTGTAGGAGGATTGGGAAGTGAAGATTGAGAACTTATACCTTTCTCAAAATACTCTACAAAACTCATTCTTTCTCCTTGATAAAGAAAGAAAGAATTAGGACTGATTAGAGCAGGATAATTTTTGGGGAAAAAAAAATCCCTGCAAATTTTTGGATTAATTTTCTACAGTAACTTCACCCTTCTACTCCTAAAATCCCTAAGAGTTTCACAGGGCATTGAAATCCCTCTATATTTTTAATACCTATTTTAATAAAATATTTTAAAATAGCATTTTCTGGTAAAAGAAAGGATCAGCTAAAAATTACCCACAAGGTTTTAACTGTCTCCATTGCTCCCTTCAGCTGTTCAAGTCTGCTCTGCATCTTCCTTGGCAAAAGGCTGATTCCCGTTTTCCTCCCAGCCTGCCTGTGACACAGCAAATGTTCCGCCAAGAACAAATAGCCGTGCACAGTGGTGGCTGTTCCGATGCACAGGGCCAGTGTGGTACAAAAACATTTCTGTTACAGCCTAGGATCTGTCATATGAGCATAAAGCTTTGTGTGGAGAACTTTATCTACGCTTAGTGTGAGCGTGTAAAGCAGACATAAGTAAATTAACTGGCACAAGACAAATGTCAGTGAAGTTAGTTTAAGAAATTTAAGCTGATCCAAAATGAAACATGCTCCCTTTGGACTTGCCTGCTGTAGGATATTTGTGTAGCAGATTTGCATCTTAATTTTAAAACCAAACTTAAATGTTACTTCCTCTTTGGTTTTTCCTTTTGCCACAGACTTCGGCAGACAGCAGAGAAACCCCCAGCAGCCATGACTGGGCCTTGCCCAGGCAGCTGAAGGGTTTGCCTGTGCCAGGGGCCTTTGCCAGGGCACTGCCACTGCCACTGAACTGCCTCTTGCTAACTCTTTTACACTGGGTGTTTTATCTTCCAGGAAACGGGGAACCTGCTCACTCTCAGTGTGGTCCATAATGATAATAACAGAACATACAAATCAGATGAGCTTCATTTGAGTTGCAGGGAAAGGGTTTTAGTTTTGCTATAAAAGTTTATTCATGTTGAGCCATTCTTGAAGATTACTGTGCCATAAGGGGGTTTACTTTATTTATGAATCTATACCAGGAGGCTAGAAATAAAGACTGGAACTGTGGCTTTGCTCCAAAGCCTCAGTATGGGTACTTACTGCAATAGAGTAGAAAGAAAACAGAATACCTTTGGAAACTCACAGGAGAAGCATGTGGAAGAAAAAAAAAAATTCTATAAGCTTATACCTATTAAAAAAGCCAGATGCCTCCTTCTCTCTGCTTAATCATCTCAGCTGCTCTGAACAGGAAATTTGGGAACTACAATGACATTTAAAACTCCTCCCTCTAGCCAACCCACCTGCCTAAGTCTTACATCTTCATCTGCTTCTTACAAACTTCTAACAAGTCCTAGGGAACATGCCTGCATGTCAGCTGCCCATGTACAGCCTCTGACACCACAAACCATCAGAGATGGTCCATGGAGCAGTTAACTTGCTGCATTGGACACACAGGAGGTTCTTTTCTGCACAAGGCAGCATGTTCCAGCGCCCATGTTTGCTCACTACATCCTGTATATTTCTGCTCAAATAAAGTTTCTCTTCATTCCAGGCAGTGGTATGAAAGGCCTCATGGTCAATAAAATCCTTCACAACCTGCGGCATGGCCACCACCATTACAAGGTGCCTGAGGGACTGACTTGTCATAGCTTCAGTTAAAAAGGAAAAAAACATACCCTTCATGTAATGATGTTATAAAAAAATCCCCCTTTGATGTACATGGTTTGATGAATTAAGGGTTTTCTTCTCAGAGTTATGCAGTTTAATGAATGTTTTCCTGTGTAGCAATAGCAGCAGTGTTAGGTTAAGTGCTGTTAGCTGCCTTTACAGGCTCAGAAGTAAGAGAATGGCATAAAACTTGATGCACTACACCACAGACTTTCTCTTCTCCCAGCATGCTAACTATTGAATTATTAAAGACATGATGGGATTTATTGTTCACATTCCATTATGAAATGCAATGTGCTGAAATAGGGCTGACCTTGAGGTCCCTTTGCCAGTTCCAGATCCGGTTTCTTCTGGTTGTCCTCTGCCAGATAAGTTATTAAAGTTGTCAGTGGTGCTTCAGAAGGCAGGTCTGGTCCTTTCTTTCAGAAAGGATGTGTGTTTATGACAGGAGCCCTCTTACTTTGTAGAAAAGCAGTAGGTGAGAGGGGCTCGAAGCCTCCAGAAGCCTTGGCCCGGCGCAGGCGACTCTGGGCAATGGGAACAGGAGCACTCTGTGCTGGCTGGAATTTCCTTTCACAGGAGTTGCAGCTGGCACTCTGGGCCTCCTGAAGCTGACTGCAATGAAGTCCTTTTTCCAGACTAAATAATCATGCTAATGTAAGCAGCTCTCTCAGAGGCTTGAATATTTCTAACAAGATTCTCTTGATTTAAATCAAACAGGTCTCTTACCTCTGGCTCTTCCAGAAGCACAAAAACACTTGTGGGACTTTCAGGAAAGCAGTGAGAGGAAAGACTTGAATTTCTCTCTCTTTCTCTCTTCAGTAAGAGGAAAGACTTGAATTTCTCTCTCTTTCTCTTTCTCTCTTTCTCTCTCTCTCTCTCGCTCTCTCTCTCCCTCTCTCTCTCTCTCCCCTGTCCTCATTCACAAATGTCTTTACCATTTTCTCTGGGTTTGGATGAACCTTCCTGCAAGCTCATCAGTCTCCAAAAAATCCTCACCTGTTATATGAAGGAGACTATCCCATGGAATTGAGTAAGTTTTGGATCAAGTCTCATGCATTTTTAGGAGGCCAGTTCTTTACCAACAAGCCTCACAAGCTGTATTGAACATTTTCCAGAGTCTATCAAGATTTCCTTGCAAAAATTTGGCAAGCACGGGAGCCTCTTGTGTAAATTCATGTCTACTTGCTAAACGAAAGAAACTTGCAATAAACTGTAAAAGGATTTAGCTTTGTATCTGAATTACATAATTTCAGGATCTTCCTCAAGCTGATAAAGACTCAGAGATGCCTCTTTCTAAGCTCTTTCTTGCAGAAGCATCTGTGGATACAGCTTGCCCATTTCAGCAGAGTGGTCTTTCTGACTGAACCTGTGAAGGGAGGCACAGAGCAGTTACATATTCCAGATTCTTCAGGTGAACTGTGAAGCCCTGGCCACTGTAAGCAAACCACCTCTCAATAGCAAAGTATTTTAAAAGTTTTCAAAGTCTGGCAACTGCTGGAGTGCTCAGCATCCTAACGGGTATGAAATGCTCAGTTGGGTATAAAAGATTTATGTAAGCATCTTGGTAGCTGATGACCTAAGTATTGCACAGAAATAGTCATAGGACTAAAGCTTTTATTCTCCGATGTTAGAAATATAAACTGGGTTCTTACCATCTCAAATTCCTGAAGCATTGTCAAGCACTGATTTTTTTTCACACCTCTACTGATTATGTGGTTATGTATCTGCTGCACTGCAGTAAAAGGTAAAGCAATTATCATATAGTGTTTATCCTTCTGTTTTGGAGTACTATGAAACTCAATTGAAGGGTAATCTAAATGCATGAAAGACTACTGACATACGAAATCTTGTTATTACTTTCAGGACAGAAGAAGGACAAAAGGCACAGTAATACATCATTTGCTAAACACTCCAGCTTCCATGAAATCTCAAAATCTTATTCTTATACCTAGTATTTCTGATAAGCCATTCCTTAAATCCATTCTGTTTAGCAGTTTCGCTTGCATCCCTGTATGTTTGCTTCTGTAGTTTCTGAAAGAGGCCAGTCTGCACTATGGAAATTTCATCTTATCCCTTATCATAAGAACCAAAAAAANAAAAAAAAAAAAAAAAAAAAAAAGATAGAGCCCTTTCGATTCCCTATCCCCAACAGATGTTAAACAGCATTTCTATGTATTTTGAGTGATGTTACTGCTGATACTTGGTTTCAGAAGACGAATGCTCACCCAAACACAGGATTCAATTAACATTCTTTTATGACTGCATCCATATTATTCTTAACGAGCAGACTCCTTGGTGAGAGTGAATATTTACCTCATGGCATTAAATCCACAGTTTTCTACCACAGTCATTAACGGTCATATAGCAAATGATCATCCCAACACCCTGGCTACATTCCAGATCAAGTAATTATATTCTGCCTCTCTTAATTTCCTTTAGAGAGTAATTGGACCTGATAACAGTCTTCACTTGTTATCCTAAACTGCTCTGCAGCCTGACCACATCTCAAAGCTTCAAGGACTTAATCATGGCTCCCAATAGGTGAAATACTGATAGATGATCTCTCTGCTCACCCCATCTTTTTATCACTTACAAATCCATTAATTATTGCGCACCATCTAACAAATTCAGCTCTGCAGGTACTGTAGACTATACGATTTGTACATTGCTGGCTGCCTGAAGACATAAGTCAGGAGCTTAAATGATCTCAGAAACTTACGAACTCATTGATTTTAGGAAGCCGATGATATAAAACCGCTGTACCTTTTATGCGCCTCTGACTTTGCCTACATTAGTGAGCCATTAGGCACAGTAGGACAGTGCAGCTGGCTGTGAGGGCTCACAGTCACGTTTAGAGTGCATGTGATTTGGCATTTTACTTCAGACTGCATTTAGTTTGATTTACTGGACTGGACATCCCAAATCCATGCGGTTTAAGTGTAGGCCATGGATCTCTTTTCTCTCTAAAGGGATTGAAGCACCATTGGCGTGTACCTCAAGCAGAGCTTCTGGTTCAGTTTCCTTCACAAAGAATACAATTCATATGCACCAAAACAGCAAATGAAACCAGCACAGGATAAATGGGAATGATGGAGAGATTTGCTGCAGAGCTGCTCTGCTCTCCCAAATGTCAACATGGCTGGGGTTCCACTGTACACTGGAATGGATTGTCATCTATTCAAACACTGGTAAAGGACAACAAACAGACATGGGACACTCCTCTGACCAAGCATGAGACCAGACAATAATAAGGAAACGTATAACTGACTCATAATGTTCAAAAGGAAGTTTTTGGGGAGGAGAGAGGAAGAGACAAGCATGCTTCAGTAGCCTGGTGGGGGGGCGGTCTTCAGGAAAAAACTCTTGAGCCCTAAGGAAACTGTTCCAGATGGTGAAGAATCTGAGAGACAAAACATGTAGGGCTCATCTGATATGTGCTGGTTTATTTTTTGAGTGACTCCAAAGAGACCAAGCAAAGAAGCAGTGCCTTTGCCCATTTATACTGCAAAGCAGTTAGAACATGGAAGAAATCTCAATATGGTATGAACTGCCACAGCTGTGACAGCGGATGGGGGCTCCAGAGTCACTCTGTGGGGTGACTCAACAACTCAAAATACTGAATCATGCTAATATGAAGAATCTTTAACATCAGGAGAAAGCAATGAGAAAAGGTTTTGAATTTCTGATTTAGTTAAATTTCAGATCCAGATCTACTTTACAGTTATTTAAGCTAAAAATATTTCTGAAAACGTTTAATTTTAGCAAACTTCTACCAGAAAGGAAATTAAAAGCAAAGAGAGGGTGTTATGGCTTTTTTTTTTCTCTTTGTGGGGAAAAAACACCCAGAAAAATCATCTATAGCTTATTTTCCTACTCACAAAATGAAATATGTCTATGCAGAGAGATTGATCCAGTCTGTTTTTTCAGTTGAAATGTACCCAGCAGTTCTCTGCATGCCCCATATATCCCAGTAATTTATTACATGATGTGAAAGTCAGTCTCTCAGAAAACAAATACCTTAGAGCCATCAGTAGCCAGAAGCTGAGGTGTCCTAAAATGAGTATTAATCTGGAAGGAAAAGGGTGACTAGCTGGAGACTTAAGAGCTGTGTTGCAGAAACGTGTGTGGTTCCTGGGGAAGCTCATGCTCAAATTCTTGTGAAACACACCATTTAGCACTTGCTGCACTCCAGTCACATTCTTTCACTTCACTGTTTATATTTACTCATCTATTTCTGCCTTCTGATCTTTGCCATAGCTTTATAATTTTCAGTTTGCTTTACTAAAATTAAGTGCAAACAATGTGCCACCAAGTAAGACATGGTCAGGAAAATGACAAGGAACATGGTGTCCCAGGCCAGGCGCTATCCTGAGGAGCCAGGCAAGATTTTAATTATTTCAATCGCCTTCTCCATATCCATGTGGTGCCCCCCCACTGCAGATCATGAGAGTGAGGTGAGGCCTTTCTCTGTTAGCACATTACCAGATAGGAAACGTCTCCCCTTCCTGGGGATGTGGCACTGGAAGGGGACACCCAAGTCATCCAAAGTGGCTCTTGCAATGGTGTAGGAGATATTTAATGACAGAAGGCTTCTCAGCATGGTAACTCCACATCCTCCACCATGGAAATGCTTCCTCATACTCTCCAGGATACATAAGACCTATAGTTTAAAAAAAAGGCCAGGGGTTTATGATTTATCACAGAGAGACAAGAAGGGCATCAGAGTACTGTAAATACCCAGTGTCACTGCAGTAACAGAGGACTTACTGAATCAAACTTCCCAGCCATTACAGACAGCAACTGCTTTCTGTTCAGAAAAAATAAAGAAAAACACAGCTTTAAATGGAACCAAAATTTCCTACTAATACTGAGGATGCGAGTAGGACACATTGACCAGATAACTCAAGGAATGTGATGTCAGCCACATTTTGGACCCAGCAACTTCTCCTCTGATCCAAAAACATCTGCTAACAGAGAGGAGCAAGGGCAAGCTGTCTCATGTGGTATAAAATATCCTGTCCCTTGCCTCAAGAAAGGGAAGGTGAAATAGGGTAACTATATAATGAAATGGTGCTCCATCTGCCTGTCTTTTGTCCTGCAGTGCAAAATCTGTTGCCATTACTCCATCAAAATTAGAAAACAAAAGTCTATGTGCCAGTTACATTAAAAATATGCTTCTCTCAGAAATTATAGTTTGCAGATAACCATGGGAAGTGGCTGCAGTGCTTAGTAAGAGTCTTTAGCTCTGTCAAAGACACCTATGCTGGAGCAACTGTAGCTGTCCATTACCCTCCAAGAGCTGTTGAAGCCCTGTCTGTATTTACAGGCTTTCAGTAACAAAACTGTGCCCTGTGGATGGGGATCAGCTGCTCATTCAGAGCACATAACCCTCTACAGGGTGGTGGGAGTTGTGACTGGTCCTCTCTGTCACCCTTCTGAGCAGGGGTCAAGCTGTTGCCAAATTGCCACATTTCTTCCAAAAAAGACATGGATGAACAGACAAGGGTGAACACGCTGTTTTGTAAGTCCCACGCTGATTATTTTAATGACCATGGGCCCTTCTGGAAACCTTGTGGGGGGTACAGAACATCACAGATGTGACAGGAGCCCAGCAGCTGACTAAAAGCTGTCCTGAGGGACCCACTTATTCATGGACAGATGCATATGCTAACAACAGACATCCCATCATCCTTACTGCCATCACCAGTTGTAACTATGAGGACCCAAGGTAAACCCCAGCAGTATTCAGCCGTAATTCCCAGTCAATGGGAATTGTCCTGATTAAACCAGGAGTGCAGCTCATCGAGTGTTTGAAACTCCACTTAAAAGTAAATATTGACACAGTTTAAAGAGATTAACTAAGATGACTGGATTCTTGTTAAAAACTTTTTGCAAGTAAAAAGAGCCTTTTACAAAGTCTTCACAGTGTTCTGAGATGTCATTTCCTGTGATAAAATGGAAAAAGGAGAAAACTTGCTTTAAAAGTATATGAAAATCTCATGTTCCTAAACACTTATCTTTAAATGACCAATTCTTAAACTAATAGCTCTCATAAAACTACACATCAAGTAGCTCTGTGTGTGACTTATTAAAGGATGGTGGATGATGCCACACTGGCAGCAAAGAGGTAAATAGATTAAATTTCCCAAATCCATATTTGTTACTGTATGTAAGCAACATGAAGAGGTAGGTCCTGAATTTTGTCTACTTTTATCTCTCCTAAGTGCAGAACATTTTGCTTCTCTTCATCAGTCACCCTGCGTATACAATGAGAATTATACCTGTAAGATCAGCTCCACAAGAGATTTATAGGGATGGAGAGAGGGATGGAGAGAGGGATGGAGGAAGGGATGGGAGGGAGGGAGGGAGGAAGGAAGGAGTAGGACTTTGCTACACGTCTGCCTCCCAGCAGGAAGACAAGTGGTCACCCCAGAGTCCATGACCAAGCCAAAGCCAGAGAGGGAGGCTTTCCTCCTGCTTTGTGGTGGGATAACCCCCACTGGCAGCTCTGTGCCTGACCCCGTGCTTATCTCCCGAAGGAGCCGGAGCCTGCAGTTTCCCCAGAGTTGCTATCAGCGTCTCCCCCGCGAAGTGAGAGCCACAGCAGAGGGGAAAGAGCGTCCCTTGCACTGCCTCCCCTCAGCAGCAGCCCGGCACAGCCGGTGCCATGCCAGCCCAGCCAGCCCCAGGTGCACAGGCAATAAACCACAGCATGGGCTGCTGGCTGGGGCTGGGGAAGGAGCCTGGGCTGTTAAAGAGAGGAAGCAGTGATAGCAGATACCAATATTACAAAAACCTTTGAAATCAAAACAAACCTCAAAAAGAGCTCCCAGTTTTCTTTCAGTGAAAATCATTGAATTAAATCTTTGACTTAGTAAATTCTTTCTTTTAGAAAAGCAAATTTAAAAATGCCACAGTGATGAACAATGTAATAAAAAAAGCCATCATATTATTCTTGAATGAGGTTTAATAAAAATCAAATAAAAGCAATTATCTGAATTTTCAAGAGGATCACTTCTTTCTTCCCTGAGGTACAAAAGAGAATGAATTCAGGAAATCATTAGAATCCAAAACTGGCGCTGCACAACAGAGCCAGTGTTTGCTGTACAAAGACAAACAGAAATCTCCTCCCAGGCTGACAGGCTCCTTGCTAAAGCTGTTGGAGTGGAAATTCCACCTATAGGTGAAGAAGGGTAATTAGAGGCACAAGAATTTCTTTGTACTAGGGCTGGATTTTCTACTCCAGCACAGGCTTTGGCTTTTCAAGTATTCATATTCTTCTTCACTCATACAGAGCAATTGGACACATCACAATGTTCTGAGCTGCCCACAGATCCCTCTAAGCAGGTACATGTGAATGAACACCCACTAGCACACACCATGTAGCACTTGCCTGCTCTCTCTTACTCCTGTGTAAATCCAGACAGGCCAGTAGACCCTTTCCTTCTGTCTCTTCCAGTCACCTCACCTGATGGAGAGCGTACAACATACACTTCTCAGTTGGAGAGGGAAAGCCAAATCCTTTGTGAGAATGTGGTGATTTCAGTGACATTTTCAAAGGCAGAGAGCAGAAATGCATTATTTTAATACTCTAATTTATTTTGATAAGAGGAAAACATTTCATGCTGACTCATTTCAATTTCTTTGGATTCCAACGTTATGGTGTACTAAGTATTGCAACACTGATATTACTGTTGAATATTTTGATGACAAGCATGGTTTTTTAAATATGCATGAGAAATCTTCAATGTGCCAACTGTTTTTTACTCACACTTTGAATGAAAACAAATTTTTAAGTAGAAATCTTACCATCAAACTAAAATGTAGAGAACTAGATTAGATATACACCACTTGGCAGCCAGACTCAAAGGAGCTCCTCTGGCTTCAGAGGAGCTGCTTTATCTTGCAGCATTGTTGCAGGAGAGCAGAAGTCTGTCCTCTGTGTTACCAAGCACCACTTGTGAATGGCTAAAGACCATTTAAAAGGGGCAGATCTCACCCTGCTTAACAGATACTCATAAATGCTCTGACTTTTGCTGAAGGACAGCTGAAGTTGGATGCTGCATTTTCACTGTGAATGTTCCATGGCCTTGCTGTACTCTTACATCACTTACGACTTGACTTAGTCTTGCAGAAATGGGTCCTTACATATCTCATAAACTATTATCACTTCTCCTGTGTGCCTGCATCTTGCTCTGAAGTCAAACTCCTCATTGCTGCTTTTTGGCAGCCAAATAATTAAAGAAGCAGACACCAATTTAAAATGTACCAAGAAAAACATAACAACAGAACTATAAAATTGAAGGAGAGAGAGAGAGCAAAGAAACCCTGATTCTAATCTTGCAACAAATTTTATGTAAATGGTCCCTCAGAGAAGGCACTGGGTTGGATGAGTTTCCCTGTTGAGCATTTTGTATAACCTGGGTCTTAACTTCACGTCACAAAAGCAGAATAAAACCACTGAAACAGAGGGAAGTTTGACTCTGCTCCCATCAATGCCCAGTGGGATTCATTGTTCAGCCTCCTTGAAAAGAAAGCAACAGCCTTTTGTTACATATATTTTCTAATACTTGGAATTTAAGTACTGTAGGGCCATACTGCCAGGTTTTTTCACATACATTTTCCCCAGAGAAATAGCTACCTTCTTCAGTAGTCTCAACAGCAAAAAAGACTGAGAAGCGCAGGGTCTTCAAATTAAAATATGAAAAATAATCTCACTACAGATGTCTAAATATTTAATGAATTACATGAATTCAGCTCTGGAAAGATGTGTCTTCCACATTCCTATAAAACAGCAAAAAAGATTGTTCATATATTTTAAAACATCAGTCACTTCTCTGTACCCTTTCCTCCAGTTCATTTTAAAACAAGAGAGGATGGATGTTTCATATCAGGCTAAGGAATTGTTTTTATCACTTTTTTACTTTTTCTCATCTCCATCACTTGTGACAGAGATGGATGGTTGCTCTGCTTGTCTCTTCCCTGCTCTATAGGGCCAGACAAAGTCTCCCTTTAGTCCCAAAGGACTGATTCTAAAATATCACACAAAGAAGCAAGACTGAAGAGAGGATGGGCTACAATAGCAAGGATTGCCCAAAACTGGGATTTCTCTCACCTGTAGAAATGCTGAAGCAGTACAGGCAGCATGAGAATTCATGCTGCTTTCTTCTCACTAAGATTTCCTTCAGTAAAGGTGCCTTGTGATTTCAGGACTTTGATGAGGGTACCTTGTATTCCACTGATCTCATCTTCACGTCCTACTAAGCCATTGCAGAACATAAGGTTGGAGGTGTCACTGGTAACCTTCGCTCTTCCCATCCCATGAAATTATGGAGTGTGAATCAAAATAACTTTGGTTCCTTGTTTCCATCCACGAGTTTGATTCAGTGTTAAAACAAACCCCATAGTGGCAGCCATACAATGTATGCTATAGGTGCTTCCAAGTTTTGGGAATATTTCAGGTTTTTAAAGATGTAGTAAGAAGCGACCTGAAAGCCACTCTACAGCTTGGGACTATTTCGATAGGGTGTAACTGCTGCATGCCAGTTGCCAAAAGAAAATAAAAAATACATAAAAGTAGCATTCACAAAAATAATTTTATCAAAAGTCAGGAGGCCATTAATTTAAGTCAAACTTGCTGCATGAGCCACTGTTTAAAACATAACACTCACAGAAAATGGAGAACCACTAACAGGAAATCAAATGGCTGCTGTTTCAGTGTGTATACTGGAAAAAGGTGTATGTATAGAGATTAAATGAAATAAAACCCCACAGCTAAAGAAATGATTACTTAAATGATTTCTTTTCTGTTTTCAAATTTTCAAGGGGAAGGGAAAGTGGAACAAGTGTAATTTTGCTTGGAACTATAGTGTTATTATTCTTCCTTAAAAGAACAAGCACAGCAAACAAACTACTGCTAGTACGCTTCCCTTTGTCACCATATATTGTGATACAGCAACTAGAAAATAACTGCCCAGCTTTGGCTCACACCAGGGATGAATTTATGGGGCTGTGCCAGCCCTGCAAGGGGAAAGCTCCACAGCTGTTTGTAGGGGGATAGTAAGGACGACACACTCAGGTTTAAGCTCCATTTAAATGATGATGACTCAACACAGTGATTTAAAATATGCAGACGCTGCTGCCAACCTGTTGGAACAAGGTGCTTGACAGTGCAGTTTCCCTTTCAGAGACAGCTTCAGGTGCAGGTTCTGGTCAAGCATCTGCCACTGATTCCTGAGTAAATCCTGATGCCTGGACTCCAGAGAGTATCTTCTGTTGCTGGGTGCTTGGGTTGCAAATATCCTGTAAAGGGCAGCTTTGCTGTGGACAGGTTTGGAACAGACATGGTTTGCTCATTCCAACAGTCCCTGCTAATAACCTGCTGTGTCAGCATTTCTCTGGTGAGGATCTCAGAGCAACCGGTTCATTTCACAACCACCACCTGTGAGGCTCATTGATATGCATATATTTGTATTTACTAGATCTATTTGTATTTAACAATGTTTATTCATATTTTTCCAGGCAGGCCAAAAGAATTGCACAGATGTTTAATTTCTAAATAAACCGTTTGCTAACTGCAGATATTTTTGTGTCCAAGCTATCAATTTGAGATGCTGTGAACATGATTTTCAGACAAGTAGAGTGCAAGTTTTCTTGCTAAGGAATGTGAATGTCACTTGTACCATCAAACTGCTTTTGCTAATTTGATTAAGCAAAACTGTTTTCATAAATTAGGCACTTACCAGAGAGATGCTTCACAAAAAAAAAGGTGCTTGCACTGTAGCAGAAAATAGTGAATAGGACTAGTACTAAAACATCTACATTGCCTCCTTCTATTGTTTTTTTAAGTGACTGTGGCCATTTCACTTTTTGAGTCATTTCACCTTTTGATGATACAGTTTTCCCACCAGTGAAATGGAGATGCTGGTACTGGTGAAAAGATCTTTGAAACATTTTGGAAGAGCAAGCGTGACATTTAGTTTAGGCAATACGAAGAGAAGAGCTCTGTGTTTGCACCAGGCCTGGCATCACCAGGAATCACAGCTGGAGTATGAGATATCAAAAGGACATATACGGATAATATTAGCAGATATCATAAATGCCTTCAATTCACTAGGTCTTAAAAAAAATCCCTTGAGCCCAGGCAAATTAATTTTTCTCCTTGTGAAATGTAAATCTTCCCCACACAGAGGCATGGGGTTTTTCCTGTCTATGCAAATATATTTGGGCAGCATTGGGTCCAGGGGACCTTACTGGATTGCAGGCTTATTCAGCTGGGGTAGTCCTTTGCTGGAAGCAAGTGTTTATCATACAAGTTGCCACTAGACATAAACATCCAAAAGACCTTTGGTCCTGCGTTAGCACAAGTTAAAGCTCTAACCTAACCTGGCAATGCTGCTGTACAACAAAGACAAGCTGAAATAAATTCCCTACAGACACACAGAAAATGTGCTCCAGCTGTAACCCACCTCGTCTGCTTTCCATTCATGCCCTCAAACCCCATAGTCCATGGTTTTAGACATCCATCATCCATTATCTGAAGAACAGATGAATTTACTGAAAATTAAAGCAAATTAATACAGCAGATCACTGTTTTAGCAATCCTTCTCTTTTTTTTTTTTAAGAAAGACTGCATTTGTGTGAAATCCTCTCCTCCTGAAAGATTCTCACTTAATTATAAAACATTACTGAAAATTGAAATTTTTAAAATTACACCTTACAGTCTTTAATCCCCATCAAGCATAAGTATAGGAATTTTTTACATGGGGGGGAAAAACCTCAAAGACATGTCTATTGTTAGTAACAAAGCTGAAAGTACTCTGTCCCTAGCAGCTTTTCTTGTTGGATTGAACCCCATCAATTAAAAGCTGTGTTTGAAATATTTTTTCTTAGATTTGACCCATTGCTATCACATAGCTACATTGTTTCTTCAATTTTTAGCTTTAAAAGTAAGAGTATCAGGAAAAATATGTTTTGATTCAAATATAGTTCTGGTATTTTTTTTTCTCTTGTGTTAAGTAAATGCAGAAACATTTATTATTCCACTTCTCAGAAATAGGACTGGGGTATTTGCAGGGAGAAGGGGTTGTTTGGATTAGGTTGCTTTTTGTGTTTGTGGTTTTTTTCTTAAGCAGAAAACAATTGGTAGATTGGACATTCAAAACCAGGCTTTTTAAAAAAGCAAAGTGTTCCTGATAACCCCTCTAGCCCAGGAAGTATTAAGGAGCGAGCTCATTATTGCCCCAGCTGTGGCTGAGGAGCCAATTTGAAACAGCTGTACTAAAAGCCCTCCTGAAATTAGCAGTTGGGTACACCCCAGGGAGCCTTGGAGGAAGGTTTGGAGCACGGCTTTATAAGTGTTTCAAGGCTGTAGGCTATGGTTTGGGACCTTCTGTCACCCCAGGAGCCAGTCCTCCAGGTAAGGAGTGCAGCTTGTGTTGCGCTGGGCACAGTAATGGGAGGAAATATGAACAGGGAGTTTTTGACCCATCTCTGTGGGGTTAAATAAGTGCCAATGTGTGAGTCTAAGTCTGACAAATCTTCTCATAGTTTTGTTGCAAATCCTGAGGAAGCTCCCTTTTGTGCCTTGGCTCAAGCTCTCAAGTTTAAGTGGCTTAAAACTCTTTGTGCTGATTCTCTGTTGAGGTGTCCATGAGTGAAGGTGGGCAGCTGTATATGTGGCCCAGTGAGACTGCTGCAGTGCTGTGGGGACCAGCATGCACACCCACAATCAAACGGGGGGTGATGGCATACGGATTATTTCTGCATTAAGTGCAATCAGGTTGATGCTTTATAAGTGGTCTAAGTCTTATGAATGTAGACAATTTTCAATAGCTAAAAAACCCAGCACTTGACTTAAGTGATTAAGATCTCAACCACTGTGATTTGAAAGGGAAGGCTTTTTAGTGTGAAATGCTTAGTAGTGCTCTGACTTCGTAGTAACTTATGTTATCTTGCTGTGCTTCTTGAACAGCCCCTTGTGGTCCTGGTGTAAGGATAATGGGATTGTTCTAGGGAGCTGCTCAGGTTTGCTGCAGAGGTGATTAAAAACAGCTAAACAGCTGGAACATGCATGTCCCC
This sequence comes from Horornis vulcanius, assembly GCA_013401035.1. Classification (NCBI taxonomy): domain Eukaryota; kingdom Metazoa; phylum Chordata; class Aves; order Passeriformes; family Scotocercidae; genus Horornis; species Horornis vulcanius. The sequence continues at coordinate 7,150 of VZUA01033776.1, read as the reverse complement.
CTTTGCTGGTTTCGTAGATGTACCCTGTGTGTATCCACACTGCATTTCCCACATTAATGTGTAGTTAGCTCTCCCAGAGCCTAAAGGTCCCTGGGGCATGGCAGCAAAGGCTCAGCCGGGGGCTGCAGCATGGGCTGGTGGGGACAGACAGGCAGCTCCTGCCTGTTGTGCCAGGGAAGTGCTTGCAGGAGGGTCTGGGTGCTCCCCAGAGGAAACCTGCAAGTTTGTATCTGAAGATTTGAGGGTGAGGAGAATGCCTGAAGTCTTAAGGGAGAGCATAAAAGGGGGAAAACCCCCCAAAGCAACTTGAATTTGCAGTGTATGACTCTTGTGCTAAGACAGCACACCGTGCTGGGAGATCGATCCGAAACCAAGCAGTGCCAAGATATTTCCACTGACGTGTTCAGTGGAGTGTGATAAGGCCTGTGGGAGAGGGAGAAAACTGGTAATATTACAAAGTGATCACAACAGCAAAAGAGCACAAATTCACTTGTGCCTTTCACTTGTTAAATGAAAAGGATGAGATGCTAGGTGGATAAAGTGGGGGTGTACTTGATCTTTAGTTTTAATCTCCATGTGTTTTTGGGGTTTTTTCTAGGTTTTATTTTTCAAATCTGATAAAGGACTCTGAAAAAAAGCGTGCCTGGGCACAACAGCTGTGTTTGATGATACAGTGTCCTCTATCCACTTATTTATATATAAATATGTGCATTTAATTTAAGAACTATGTTCTCTTGAACTTCTTCCTCCTCCCTTTCCCACTAGGTTACATGACTGACACTTTTGCCATGACAAATCCATGAGTGTCTTAAAAATTTACCATGAAAACCCTGGAGCTTTAATTATTGTGCATTTACATAATTAGTGCAAATACATGCAATTACCATGTGTACCTACACAATTACCAGCTACAATGATGTACTAACAATCCTTATTAAACTTTAGTGGGGGAGGAATGCATTGATTGTATGCACAAGCAACATCTGCACCAGTCTTTCTTCTTCTTGCTCTTATTCGAAATAGCCATGAGTGTTTGAGGAGGGGGGGGTTAATAAGCTGAAAGCAGTGACATACAGAAAGTAGGTCAATAAGCTGTCCAAATTAGAGTTCTAGTGAGATGAAAATACAAGACATACTTCCAGCAAGGTTTTCAGGATGCCATAGCTTCACATAGTGCAACACTGACAATTCTTGATTACCTATAGGTTAATTGTAGCTATATCCTCTATCACATCTGTAGTTCACCTGAATAGAATTTCCAAATTTCTCTTGTATCTGCAGTCTTCCTCCAGTTACAAGTGTCAGCATGACTGGAGTCCTCATGACATGCCCTTTGGCTGTTATGTCAAGCTGAATGTCTACTACTGGGGAAAAAAAAAAGTGTTTCCAAATTACTTAATTACATTATTTATCTTAATTAATCTTTGAATTATGATGAGGGGAATTTCAGCTCATTAATGCTTTTTCTTGCAAAACACATGCTTCCTTTATTATAGAAAGTATTTAACATAAATATCCCAAGCATTAAAAAGCCTGCTAATTCCATAGTTCTCTGGGCTCTTCTGTTCTCTAGGAATTTCAGTGGCCTTCTACTTTTCTTGGCTCACATACAATAAAATACAGCAAATGATGCATTAGGGACCACACCTCTTCCTGTTGTGTTCAGTTTTGAACTTATTCTCCTATTCAGCTGTAAGGAATTTGTTGCCTGTGGTACTTCAGCGAGAGAGCCTTATTACGAAATTCTTCACTGCTCCTTCTGCCCTAAGTAGTCCCCCAGAATAGGAAAGAAAATAATCTGCTGGTTTTTTTTGTTTCCTTTGCTTCATGGACCACAGATCAAGCCTTCGTGGCCTTTTGTGCCACTTGCACATACTTATGCCTCTGGCGAGTACAGGTGCATGGAAGAGAGAACGGTTTGTTTTGGTTTTTCATCTCTTCTTAGACAGTAAAAAACTATACTCTTTGTCAGGACAGTGGAAAATGGAGAGGATAATTGTTGCTGTTAAATGCAAAAGTAACACTTTGGGTTCTCAGGCTTGTTTTATGACCAATATGACAGTCAGTGAATAAAATCCCATGCTCCAGAATTACATTTATGAATGTAAGCAACTTAGGGTTATTTATCCATAATTTAAGAGTTTATTTTTTCTTTTTTGGAAATTGTATTAACTATCCCTTGTGGTACTAAATACTGTTGGTTAGGGAAAAAATAGATTATGCTGCTTGCTTTGAGAATCCAGTCCAAAGTGTGTTTAAGGCTACATTTTATGTAGCATGACTAGTGATGTTACAAAACATTATAGTGTCCTGGCAAGCTCTGTCTGATAGGAAGCAGTTCTCACTGTCTTGAGAGTAACATCTTATTTTACTGTTGTTTGTTCTCCTTTCACATTGTCAGCTTAGCTAGTTTAGACTAAAATCTCTCACAGATTCTCAAACCAGAGCTGAACCCAAGTTCTCCACTTGATGCTGGTATTTTTATCATCTCTGCTTCCCCCAACTGCAACACAAAGACTGAAAACAAGGGGAAAAACAGAAGTCCAACTTTGACTGCAACATTCATGTTTTACACATGGTTTAATTTGTTGTTCTTTAAATCTCACTAACTTTCTCTATTAAAATTTAGTGAGGCTAAAAGAAGACCTTCTTCCTGACAACATCTGGCAGTAAGTAGTCAGATAATAGAAAGATGGAGTAGTATTTCTTCTGTCATCTATGAAATGGAAATCCATACCATGGACATCTCAGTTAAAACACCAAGTGAAGTGCTCTCAAGGTAGCTACAGGCATGTCTGGGGTTACATAAGGTTATTTGATTGCTTTATATGGAATAGATTAAAAATAAGGTCTTGATGGTTGTGGTCATTCAAAATCCTTGGGTGTGGGCCTGATATTTCTGGGTCTGAGAGATTTTAACCTTTTTTGGTTTTTT
>VZUA01033750.1:1457-17384 GCA_013401035.1 Horornis vulcanius | reverse complement strand
GCAAAACCAATAACCCAGTTCTTGCAAAAAGACTACAGAAAAAGTTTCACAATTAAACTCTTCAGGTATAATCCTTAATACCAAGAAAGAACTAATGCTAACCCATTCAATATTACATCAAAATCGATACTTTCAATGGCAACTANTTAAGTTCATAGAAAAAACAGCAAATTATACAAGTAACTAGAGAAACAACTGCGTATCACTCACTGTTTCTCACCTACAACTGCAGGAAGCTGACTTAGCTGTAAGGTTAGAAATAATTTCCTTGTTAAGTACTCCATAATCTGGAGACCTTATTCTGATGTTCTGAACTCTCTGGGGTCAGGAGGGGCCGAGCAGTAGAGTAGGCTCCACAAAGGCACCAAAACATTCTGTGCACTCACACCTGAGAACCAAACCATAGTTCCAACCCTCTCTCCAGTGATCTTTCACATTCCTGATTTATCTTAGCTAGTGCTGGGCACATATTGTCCTTTTGGGACTCCTGAAATCCCTGCTGTGGTTGCACCATGACAGCTCCCACCACCCTGCTGCAGGACACCACTCTTTGGGTGGACGAACACAGAACAAGAGCACATACTAACTGGAAAATAAACACAGAAGCTAAGAGTTTCATTTGAGTATTATTTTTTTAACCATCTCACTTGGATAATCTGTTTTGAAAGCATCCCTCTCCCAAGGATGGCACAACAGTGGGCTCCTAAAACAACCATGCCATTAAAAGCACCGTATCGTGCTTGCAAGCATTGCTCCATGAGCAGCCAGACTACCGGCTGCAAGACAAAAAGGGAAAATAAAAAACAGAACTCAGCAAACATATGTTCAAGCTATTTGTTATCCTAACAAATGGGTGTGGATCAAGATTCAATGGCCACACAAAGTACGAGCAGCCACTGTACTTCAAACCCCACCAACGGCTGCTTTCAAAAACAGGCTGTGCATCTTTCCTCTCCACCTGAATTCAGCACAAATTCCAAACCCAAGAATTTATTCTTTAATTAAACAATGTATTCCGACAGCAATATTTTAAGTGTGTACTAAAATCAACATGCAGGATATGATTTTTACTTAAAACTCCTGGGAGAGAAATTGATACTAACTGAATAAAAGTACTTAAAAGCAAAGTAATTGATTCATTAATCTGCCTTTATCTGTTTTCTAAACAATGGAAAGCAGATGTAGTTAAGTAACAGCAAATTATGGAGACTGAGAGAAAGTTACCTTGTGGTGCCTCTTGTCTTTTCAAAAGGTATAGAATGGATAACAATTTCTTTAAAAATCAGAACATCTGGCTACTGTAAGAACACGTTAGATATCATTTCTGTACGATTTCTTAAGCCCTTGGGAGTGCCAACCAAGGATTAGTATCATGTGTTCCAGAATGCTCCCAGACCAGAATCTTATGAAGCAGTCTTACTACTTCCTCCCTGTTAAACACAATTCTGCCTACCACAGGCATAGTCCTCAGGTTCACACATCTCATCTTCCCAAAATACACCATTCCTCAGAATTAACATGTCTTTCTGAGGATTCATTCCCTTCTAAGTCTAGCAAGAGCTGTAGGTGACTATCATGCAAGCTAACACACTGCCAAGCATCACGACTTCTGCACTCCTCTCTGGATTTCAATATAGTAATATTCATTATTCTGAATGCCCCTATATTGAATTGGGCACTACATCCATGGAAATGATAAATATAAACAATAGCACATTCTTTTATTTTCCACACATTATTGCCTCCATGTTCGGAGGAATTCAGAGACACAAACAGCCACTGATTCTTCTGGTCTGGCTTCCTGCAAACACCAGATCATGAGCATTCTTTCACTCAGCAAGGCTATGGCTAGACATAATAACCTGGTGATGCTCCTCACCCAGCAATACATTTCATTCACATCCCTGTCCATAATAAATCAAAATACAGATATGTGCCTTTTACTGGATTATTTTTCCATCAGGGGAGAGGAGACAGAAAAGAAAAAAGGTTCAGGCCATAAACACAACCAAAATACAGTTTCCCCAGGCTGCCATACCGCAAGCTGTGTAGATAGAATGAGACAGGGAACAAGCAGTAGGACCAAGGAACTACATAAACCAGCTCTGAGATGGAAGAACATTTCATCTACATTCTCAGAGATCAATTATTATATTCTTATTCTGCCAACAGAAACATTATAGAAGGTTGTAGTCCCCCTCCTAATTCAAAACTATGACCTCCCCTATGTCCTCACAGATGAAGATCCCACTAGTTGCATTAATCTGACACACTGCTGCTGTGGGGGAGAGATGAATCCACTACTTTCATCGACCCTTCTCCCTTTAAACATACACTAAATGTGACTGGGAACTGGGGGAGAGCAGGGTGGAACATCCAGTTTAAGCACATGAAGAAATGAAACATTAAAGATGGGGATATACTAAAATCTACTCATGGCAAAGACAGGAGGATGACAGAGTAACAGCAGCCTCTCTGAAATGGAAGCTGCTCAAGCCAGAAGAGCAAGACAGAACTGTGGCTTTCCCACACTATTCAGGCTGACATTGTTTGATAAAGGAACATCCATAAAAGCACTTAATCTTAAAACAATATTCTATTCAGAAAACCAAAATAAAGCAGCAGAACCACACCAACATACACCCTGCTCCTCCCTGCCACTCCGTAATCTGTATGACATGGTTTGCAAATCAATCAGCTACTGTCAGCTGGAAGGAGCAAACTCAAGATATGGTGCAGGAATGAAGTTACTGCAATTCTTTACAAAGCTTAAAACCACCACCCTCTGCACTGGGGAACAGCACACAAGATTGAATCACAGCACACTGCCAGTAATCTTAATTTTTTGTTAACATTAACTGCTTAACTACTACATAAAAACACAGATAAGAATGAAGATAATAATTTATCTGGTATTCCTGAAAATATATATGTATTGTCCTTTAAAAAGACTAACTTGTAGATACAACTTTTTAAGTAGTATCAAAAAGTTGGTTTATGTCAGGCATTTCTTGAACTTCTGAACATTAATAAGTGTAGTGTTAACTATTCAAAAGGTTTGCTGGGGTACATCACATAGTAAATGTAATATAATTAACCACCACTCCAACAGATATGTAAGGAAGCCAGTACTACCCACTAGATTGGTGACATCCTTCCTAGCACTTTAAAATTTAAAATCCTTGTTCTAGCACTTTAAAATTAAATAAAATCAGCTGTGTTTCTGACATAACACCAGAAAGAAAATCTAAACATGATGAATTGGGTTTATGGTGGGTATTTACAAAATAATCAAAATATGAAACTCCTCATTTAAAAGTCTACCCACAAAAGATATTTTACTGCTTTCACCTGTAAGGAAGACTTGATATTGAGAAACCATGTACAAAATATGTCCATTGCCATATGCATATGTCCATATGCCATAAGCAGGCAACAGAGGGAAAGCATATTGGAAATATAAAATGGCATGATACCCTGCTTCCTCACTTTGAGCAAGAAACATGACCAACAATAATTTGCCAAACTAAATTCATTTTAATTCTACATACATGCCAAAGACAAAATACAGCTTCCAGAGTAAAGACTGTTTCTGACTGCAGTTAGATAGCAGCATCCCTGAAAGATAAGCTGGATTCAAAGAAACAAACAGTGATTAAATCAACACACAGATACTATTACTTGCATCTGTTTTCTTAGCTGACTGAATCTGAAGAAACTGTCAACTATCAGAGACTGCCTACACATTTACAGAAATTAGCATCTCTAATGTTAACTGTGCTTTAGTGTTCATCCTTTGTTCACGTTCCCAAATATATTATGGGTACTAGAAGCATACATACACCCTTCAGTCCTCACGCCTGCCCTTTCAGTATGGCCTCTTATTATTAACTATGTTAATTGTCTAGCACAAAAAAGCCCCATGTATAGTGTCATCTCATGCCTGATGACTACAAAACACTTCACATAAAACCCTCTGGAAGTAATTCCTGTATCACTGAAAGCATCTGCAATTCTGGCTCTAATCCTCGTAATGAAGTGCCCAATTTAAATCCCGGAAGATGACGACAACAAATATCTCAGCAAATCCAAGTCAAAAAAAGGGCACCTTTTTTTATTTAGTAACTTTTCAAAGAAACCACACTTTCTTCTGTAGCCTACTTTCAGAAATGATTATATTTCACTAAATAAAATACTGAGAAGATTTTATTACCTCAAAAACACCTGAAGCTGACTCTGACTTGGGATAACTACTACAACCAGCTCTGTTTGGAAATCAAATAGGATTCTTTTCAGAGTGAACAAGGTGTCTCAGACAGATACTCGAGTATTATAAATATGTCTTAGACATGTTTGTCACGCTTTTTCTTGAAGGAAAATCAGAGTTAACACTGAAAAGAAATGTTTTTCTAAACTTTGGTCAAAGTTAATACTGTGCTCTTGCAAAACAATTAAAAATATTTTGGAAGCATGAAATATTATGAAGGCTGAATTAACAGAAAGCCTGTGGCTACCCACTTTATTGAGATGATGGAATTGGTCCATTTTTACAACAGTTGTGTCATACTGAACAACACCCTGGAGGCACACTGACTACAAAGGATGCTAATTTAACTAGACCTAGCATGCTTGTCCCCATCACTATCTGCTACTCTGCTCTTCAACATTGAATACAAAAGTACACTTTGCTTATTTATGAATTTACCCAAATTTCTGTATTTTTCACTCATCTTATTAAAAATTTATTTTACAAGTATTTGTATACTGAATTGAGTTTTAAAATAATCATGAGCTATGCACCTGGAGAGATGCTATTAATCCCAGAGTAAATCCAATTGCACGTCTGCCAGAGAAGTCAAACAGAAGAAGAGATGAAAGAGTAACTGCACAAGCCCACATTTCAAGAGAAACAGAAGCTGCATTAAACGGACTCAGAACTGAATATAAGGCTACAGTACTTCCCCAAACTCCCAATTAAATAACAGACATATGTAGGTATGTGTGCATACACAAAAAGATACAGAGAGAGAGAGATATGTGTACTGTATGAGCAGTACATGAGTGAGAGGTTTCTGACACGAGCATGGCAAGTTCTCCATAAACACAGGAAGCAGCAACTGTCCTAATATGCCTTAAACATCTGTACAGTGTATTTTGTTCTATGTCAAAAACATTCAGATTGTGTTCGGGACTCCTGCATATTTTGTTACAAATTATGTATGTGATTCATCTGTTGTCAAACACAGATCTTTTAGAAGAATCCATTTCCATTAATAAGGCATTATTAACTGTATAATAGGAATCTGACAATTCATGAGGCTACTTCACAGGACCTTTGTGGGGGTAACTTTATTCTCCTTTTTTAGTTATATATGGTAGTAAGTAAAGGGAATCTATGCTCAAATTGCTGTTAGAATTTCTGATTACTGGAACTGTCCAGCTCCATCATCATCCTTCAAAAACGTGAAGGTTGCCAAACTTTAACTGCAACATGATGCAGAAGTGATACTGCATTGATGAGCAAGTTTCAGGAACAACTTAAATTCCCTGCTTTTACCCACCAGCTTCTGCATTATGTGAAATGCCTTCCTAAATCAAACTGCAAGAGTTCTCCATAGCTGTTCTAATTTCATGGAAAAGGTCCTCCTAAACCATGTGGTCACAAAAATAATTGCACAAGTGACTTACAAGGTCTTCCACTCAGCCTCACCAGATGGATCAGCTTTCTCTTTGCTGCCAGTAAAAGCTGAATGTGTAACTTCCAATTGTATCTGTAACCCAAGGGTCATAACATCCTCTATCATGTTTCGCTGAAGCCCTGAATTCATACTCAGTTAAAATAAAGCTATTTCCCAAAAGAGTTTTAAATCAACTGTGCATAATAAAAGGTGTTGCTTTCAGTTATGCTGGGCATTTTTTTTTAATCCAAATGCTAAGCTGTCTAAAATCCCAAAGGTTCCTCTTCCTCTTTTTCCAATGGACACTTTTTGTGCATAAGTTTCCTATTCAAGTGATGAGCAAATGCAAAAGTGGAAGTGAAAGAGACAATTACTTTGCAGATTAATTGTTGTTAAACGTTCTGCAAGCACAAAACAGCTAAAAATTAATTTTAACTGTTTTAGTTTTTTGTATTTTTATGTGCAAACGTGAAAGCATTCTGGACAAATGACACTGGCTCATAATTTTGCTGTTCAAAGCAAACTAGAAAAATAGACTTTTGCTTTTTCCTAGCTGTTTTTGTTTTCTGTATTCAGTCTATATTCTAACTTCATGACCGGTGTTTTGAGTTCTAATACTACTTCTACATCATATCCATTAACAGAAATCACTAACACGACAAAAACAACAACAAAAAAAGGAAGGAATAAGAGCACCATCATTGATTTAGCCTCCTTCAACAAGCCATACAGGAGTATTACACTAGGTGATGCCACCTTGGTCATTAAAATGTGCTTCAATATGCCTAGAACACAGAATTCAATAAAGTGTCAAGAAGTTTCCTTCTTCTGATTACATACAACTGCTATGCAGACCTACAAATCTGGCATCTCATTACTTAGAAATATCAGAAAGCCCAAAGCAAATTGAGTAAGGTTTTAAAGTGTCTTTCTAATCAACCTCTGCTCTAAAGATACAGTTAGTTATCAATTAAATAAATTACGTATTTTTACTAGAATAATCTGGTGTTTCTAACCAATGCTTTCCTTATTTTGGAGGTGCAGAAATCCGGCCAAGACCTAAGTCTACGAATCGCCTCCGACTACAGCACGGCAGGTGACCTACAATGTATAAATCCGGTCACTATGTACAAAGCCCAAAGAAGACCTGTCCTCGCCTCGCCTTCCACCAGTTCCGAACTGGCAGTGGCACAGCCCCAAAGCCGGGGGGAGCGCAGACAAAGCGCCGCACGCCCGGAGCCGCAGGCCGAAGCCTCCCCAGCCCGCTCTGCCCGCTCCCTCCCAGGGCGGCGCCCGCCGCAGCACCGAGTGGAGCCGGGAGAGGAAACGGGGACAAAGCCGAGCCGATCCCCATCCCGAGGCACGTACCCCTGCCCGCAGCCGAGCAATGAGCGCAACTGACAAAACGCCCAAAACCAGCCTCCCCGAAAAGCCACCCCGCCCTGGGTGCGGGGAAGGACGGGGCCGGCTGTCAGCGGCGGCACTGCGGGGGGACCGGGCGGCCCGCGCCGCCTTTTGTTGTTTGCGCAGCGGCGGATAAAAAGGGAGAGGAACTGAACACCCCACGCACCCACACCCAAATACACAGGCCCCGGGTCCCGGCTCGCCAGCCCCGGCCCGGGCGGCTCCCCTCGCTCACCGCTCGGTGCTGCAGCTCGGGCGATGTGCGCAGCGCTCGCTGGGGCGGCGGGGGCCGCGCAGCCCGGGGCGGGGAGGCGGCCGGAGGAGGATGTCAGCGATGGGCGGGCGAAAGGGAGGAAGGAAAAGGGTTTTTTGGGGGGGAGAGAGGACCGGAGAGAGGGAGGGAAGGCGAGAAAGAAACGAGTCAGCACCACGGCGCACCCAGTGCTTCCCGCGAGGCGCTGGCAGGGCCGCGGTGGTCGGCGCCGGCGAAACGGGCGCTGACAGCTGCCGGCAGCCGCCACCACCGCCCCGGCTGCTGCTGCTGCGGCTGCGGCCGCCGCCCCTGTCCCGCCCCGCGCTCCCCTCCCTCCTTCCCTCCCGCCCCGCCTGACATGGCGGCGCCCCCCTTCTCCCACAAGCGCCCGCGCGCCCTTCTCGCCCCCCGCCCCCCCGCATGGCGTCATCCCTCCCGGGAGCGGGATGGATGCTCTGAGGGAGGTCAAGGGTTCAGGTGCATCCCTGAGGCTGCCACAGCGGGCCACGGTAAAACCTTGCCGAGATTTGCCTCGTCTGCCTCAAGTGGGTGTCAGTGGAGAGCAGATCCCGGCGTCTCCTCAAGTCGCCCTCGGTGACACTGGGGTGGTTTCGCTCCAGAGGGGACACCACTGCTGATGCTCCTGGCGCTGGTTTGACCTACTGTAGAGGAAAGAAGTTCAGGGTTATGGTGACTGTAGGACTCGTGAAACTGAGATGCCTCCATCTCAGTTGAACACCTCTGAGAAAATCTTCCACTCCCTTTAAGAAAGGACATTGAGGTGCTGGAGTGTGTCCAGCAAAGGGCAGCAAGTCTCGTGAAAGGTCTAGAAAACATGTTTTACAAGGAATGGCTGAAGAACCTGAGTTGGTTTAGTTTCAAGAAGAGGAGGCTCGAGAGAAACATCACTCTCTACAACTACATGGCAGGAGGGTGTAGTGAGGTAGGGACCGCTCTCTTCCACCGTGCTTGCAGTGAGAAGGACAAGAGGGAATGTCCTCCAGTGGGACAGGGGAGATTCAGACTGCATATTAGACCAAAAAGCTTTCACTGCTAGAGTGGCCAGACATTGGAATAGGTTGTCTAGGGAGGTGGTGGAGCCACCACCTCTGGAGGTGTTCAAGAGGCATCTGGATGTGGCACTGGGCAATGTGGTTGAGTAGTTATGAGGCTACAGGGGCAATGATGGGTGGATGGTTTGACTGGATAATCTTGAAGGGCTCTTCCAACCATGCCTCTATGAAACGCACATGAAAATCACCACAGTGTGCAGTGGCTCATGGAACAAGTCACACAGAGAAATGGGCTGAAGGATGATTTCTGTGTTGATGGTTGAGCCCCCACATAGAGCTCAGTGTGTGTTGCTAATATACTTCAACGCACTTGTCTTTGTTCTGCATGGAAGTAAGTGAAAGATCCCTGCTCTTACACAGGTTTACACATGAAAAGTAAGACTTCCATGAGAACTCAGTGACACTTGGCAGAAGAACTATTTCTTTGCAGCTTCCAATTTCATTCCCACTCGCACTAAAGAGGAACCAACGGCCATAGTATTTCCTTTGTGTTATGTTCCACTAGGTAGAAGTTAAGCCCAGAAAGGAAAGATGGAAGGAACTGAAGTCTAAGATAGAAAAAAAAAAAGAAAAGGAACAATTAAAAAACAAAACAAAACAACAACAACAACAAAAAAAACCAACCAAAAACAAAAACAAAACAAACCCCCCCAAAAAAACCAAAACAAAACACCACCAAAAAAACCAAAAACAACCCCCCCCACAAAAACAACCAAAACACAAAAACCACCAAAACATTAAATATAGCAAAGCAGTAAAATGTACTTTGTAAATCATCAGAGATTAGTGACTATCTAACTTTATGAAAGAGTTATATTGTGATGCATTATCACCTGAGCTCCAGATGGAATAGAATATACAGAATATACATGCAATGACTGTGTAATCCCTGCAGTACATACAGGGTATGAATCATAACCTAATAGAAGAACACAGAGGTATAGTGGTAAATCAAAATATGCAGCTTCACCTAAGCAGTAATATTTAAAATATTCAAGGAAAGCAGAGCTTATGTATGTTTGCCCTCACATACAATGCTGAGCAAGTCTACAGAATAGCAGATGTGAGAACAAGAGTCAAGCAAGACTCCTAAGAATAAGCAGGAAGTCAGAAGAATCAAAGCTAATGCTGTTGTCAAAGAGGCAGAAGAACAGGAAGAGTCACAGAAGCCCACAAGAAAATAAGGAAAGTTACGGGCACATGGATAGCTGCAGTCTGCAAATACAGAGAATCACTGCTGGATTTGAAAAACTGAGGGAAGTAAAGTATATTTACTGATTTCCACTCTCTGATATCTTACACAGATCCAGCTCTCCAGCAAAACTCAGTTTTGATACAAGTATTTCTGAACAGCAGCTTCTTGTGTTCTTCATCTCCATTTAAAACTTTTCTCTGGCAATTTTATATTAATGGTTTAATTAATCACATTTTGACAGGCAATACAACCCAACCGTAACAATATGAAATATATGTTTGCACAGTAACACAAAAGGGGAAAAATATTGAAGGGCATTCCTTTATACAAACTACATTTTAAAGAGTTATGCCAATTGGTTCACAGGTTCAGAGTATTCTCATGAATATACAAGAGATTTAATTAAAAATAGAACATGCCCTAATTACATAATTATGCAAGAGAACTGATTCAAAGGAACCACTCCTGCCTTTTGAATAAACAATATTCATTGCTTTCTTCCTATCACACATTTGCTTTAAAAGATTTCCTGCAATTAGCTGCTTACACCAGGGATGTGTGCATCCCTGAACAAAGCAACTACTCCAACTATGACCCTGATTCATAATATGCTGGCTAATCAAGTATTTGCATCCTGGCAATTTCCCACATAAACAGCACACACTGTAAGCTCCCTCCTGCAGGAAGGTTGATTAACTCAATGGAACTAAAGTGCAGTGTTACTCCTCTCTGTTTATGGCACACAGCAGAAGATAGGAGAGACTTGGTGAACGTGATTTTTCCTGAAGCCACTGCCTGACCTGAAATATCCTTTTGGATCTTGTTTTTCCTGTCTCATCTACATGAGAATTATCCAGGTTCATTGAGCAGTAAAAACTATTCACTGCCCACATTTTCATTTTCTCTTAAGTTATGCTGCATGCCCTGATTTTTGGATTAAATTATTGAGACATGCTGTCTCTAGTATATTACAGAATCACAGAATCAATTAGGTTGGAAAAGACTTCTGAGATCATCAAGTCCAACCTATGACCGAACATCACCTTGTCAACTAGACTATGGCACTAAGTGCCATGTCCAGTCCTTGCTTAACCCCTCCAAGAATGGTGACTTCTGCGATCCTTTATCACCAAGGCCATCATGATTTTCTGCAGTCATCTCTGTGCACACCAAAACAAAACCCCAAAACATGTTATTTACAATGCTGGGTTCTTTAGTCTCAATATACCGATTTCCCTCTTCTCCCAGAAGAGAGAGGGAGGTTTGTAATTCAAAGTGGGAGAGCAAAAATCAAACAGTTCAACTAATGCAGCACAAAGCTCTTTGGTTTTAGAAGTGCAGCAGTGTGAGGAATACACACACCAAACTGAGGTCAGCTTAACTGACATCCACAAATGGGGCAAGCCTATAAAGAAATTCAGGGTCACTTCATTTAAGAAGTGTGGGTCATTTTATTTTACCGTTTGTGATGGGTTGATGCTGGCCAAATGCCACCAGCACACTGTTGTACTAAAAAATATATCCTCTGTCTTAGAGGATCTCCCTACCAAAAGAGAATTTTATTTTTTTCAATCTAATCCTATAGTCTATAAAATCTATGACTTCATTTTAGAGATATGGGCCACAATAAAGGACTACACTGGAGTAATTTCAACTGCTGCTAAAGTGCTGTTTAAAAGCATCCTGGCAATAACAAATATTGAAAGGCCAGATTCAGCAACCTGCCTGGCTTTTCATCACAAGCACTTGACAGTTGCATATGTTTTTAGTTTGTATTTCCTACAAGAACGCCCTTTATGGAAAAGAGGACACATAAAAACCAGTGCTCAAGACTCAGAAATGTAAAGTACACAGTCCCAGGAACATTTTAGCCCAACTCTTTTGTTCATATGTGCAATTACTGCATGCAGAGCTACCTTTTTATCAGGGAGTTCAGCACTTTGGGGTAAAAAGACTATGTTTTGCTTTGCTTGACTCATTGTCAAATGCCTGAACTTACCATTGAGAACTCACTGTCAGGCAAGGCATTAATTCTAAGTAAAATAAACACTGACCATGATCCTGCTTCCCAAGTCAATACGCTTTATTTACATGCAAGTGAATTCTCCTTTTTCACAGTCACAAGGATTTCTAGGAAGCTGCAACAAATGAAAGCCAGTTTGCTTTTCCCTGCTGTTTTCTCTCCACAGAGAAATAACAAGGAAATAAAGCATGCAGTGTTAATTCAAGTCTTAACAGTTAATTTCTATTATATATTTTTAAAACAGAACAGGATACTTGCACCAGATATTTTGTTAGCAAGGTATTTTTTCATCCCTCAGTTATTACAGAGCTGTGCTGCTGCTAAAGAATGTAACATACTGAATGAAAGGTTTAAGCAGCACATTCAATTAGCTTTAAAACAGTTCTGTTATGAAAGACAGACTTCTAAATTTCAGGTAATGCAGTTAAAATAACCACTGGAAAGCTAGAGAATTTGCATGTCAGTATTAATGTGAACATAGAGAAAAGTGCTAGACAATTTCAGCAACATACCTATATTTATATATCCCAATTTCCATTGTTATCTTCAAAGTAGTAAGTGATCAAGGAGCTAAGGATTCCACCCTTTGACAAGTTCTAATACTCTGGGCTATATGAGTTTACAGACACTGTCAGTGTTCTCCAAGATCCTACTTAAAAAATCAAAATTCTGAGCAAGTTAAGGATTCACAGAGGAGAGCTTGTGATGATAATTAGACTTGTATTTTTACTCCTTGCATTCAAGGAATAGGTTGCCACCTTTCCGAGGGAATGTTTACACCACTGCGTACTCACTATGTTCCACCAGCAATTTCTGTTCTGCCTTCTGTCATACCTCTCATTTCATTGAAAGATGAAGCAACTTTCTTCCTCCTTTGTTTCCATGTTCCATAGTCAGCTCATGGTTGACTACCAGCACCTTTCTAGCTTGGAAATATTCTCTTCTCCATATTCATTCTGCATGACTTCAGTGCTTATGCATGAAGTAAGATAACATTCGATTTATGTTCCTCCTTTCCTTCCTCCATACTTTCACTTCTCAGTGAGTTTATTCTCTCCTGGGGTTTCAGTTGCTTATTCAAGGTTATGAGGATTATTAATCACTGTTTATGAGTCACAGGAAGTTACATTTATTTCTGTATTCACCTACTTCAGCCACTGAACCATTGCAGAAGTGTATTAGATCCTCCAGAGGAAATAGAAAACATGCTGGTGATAGAATATCAACCTTGGCCACTACTGGAAAAATGACAGTCTGCGGTACAGTACTTCCTGTTCACCCTCCTATATCCTTACTTCCCAGCTGGTACTCAGCTCCCTTTTTTACCTTTATATTGGGATAAGGCCTAGTATTGATGGGGAAAAAGTTTATTCCACAAACACAACAGACTCTTCCAAACACAAAATCATGTGTCTTTGTTCAAACCCAGGAACATGTAGGGAAAAGCAGGGAAAAAAAGGATCACCTTTACTGATTTCTAAGTGACTGCTTTCTTACTGCTTCCATTATCCCCTTCCCTTTCTTAGAACACCAGCTCTTTATTACCTATATGGTTTGTCAGCATTCCTTTAGAGATGTGCTAATTCATCCCCTTTGGCTGCCAGATTACTTGCAATTAGATTAGGTGAGACTCTTTCCTTTGTAATTTCAGTAGTCATTGTAGGATCCTTGGCAAAGGAGATTTTTAGATAACCTTTTCTCATTAAATCCTCCAGAGTTTCATTATGAAAAATGCTCTTTCCTAAAAGAAAATCCCAAAACAAAACAACCAACCTGTGAGGGCTGTGACTGTAATTTCAGTCACACACCAGTGTAAATCTGGGATAATTTAATTAAACAGTATGAGATTTTTTTCTTTTTTTGAGAAGTGAATCTTTGAAAATGTAGGTAAAGCACTAATTTTTTTCCAATCAACATGAGGCAGAGGCACAGACTGGAATATAAACTTGCCTCAGCACCAGGAAAACTGGTGCTTCCTCACACAGATATAGATCTGAGGTTCCTACATACATTTAGAGAGGAAGGAAGCTGTGATTTTTCAGATGCTGCTTTTTATTAAAGCTTATGCATAAGCTAATAACAAGATATGCTAATGCCAGCGGATGCCTGTATATGACCTTTTCCAAGTAGAAATTTGCACCTACTGATGAAAGAAAGACAACTAAATCTCCAAAGTCTAAAAGCTATTACAGATAACTACCTAATCTGGTCTTTTTCTAAATGTAATTATCAAAGTCCATTGAAAACCAAGCAGGTGTCTTGCCCTTCCTGCCCAAGAACATCACTCCTCCACTGTGCATTCTCAAGGGTAATATACACATACAGATATTGTGCCAAATTGTGTTATTTTTTTCCTGGCTCTTTTCCCTGGTTAGTAATTGGCCCCATTTCTCTGTGTGTTTGCATTTCTAAGGAAGTCCTCACAGGTAACACTTCTATTTTATGTTTAATTAAATTATTGTAGAAAAAGAAGATTCTTCCCTATTAACTCTCTTAGCTGGTTCTTCCTCCACTCGCCTGTGTAGCAGATTCTGTACACCTTTCTCCCCCCATGACCATTAATTTGCTTGGCTAAACAAACTGAACTCTTAATCTCTTTAAAAGAGATTCTACATCTCCCTGATTATTCAATCTGCCTTTCTCTGCTCCTATTTGCTTCATCTTTCTTGAGCCTAAAGAGCTGCAACTGTTTGTGCCATGGTCACTATCTGAAATGCTTGTTCCCAAGCCAGATTTATCAGTATCCGCCCTTTCACTTGATGTATTCCTTTTCTGCACATGACACAGTAATTGCCAAAATTTTATATCCCTTTCTTCCATTAAATGCTTTTCTCTTCCTTAGCTAATGCTCTATATGGAATTATACCAAATTCACTTGGCATCCAAGGTTGATTGGAATTTCTCATTTTTTAATGGGAGGCTGTTTTACATCCACTTTTCATTGTTGGCGTTAGTCTTGGTTAAGAGGGTATTTCAGGGGCAGTACCCAGCTGCACTAGACAGGGGACTTCATGGTAATACTGTTTGCCCCAAGGGAAAGGGAAATGGAAATGCTTCTGCTGTGTGACAATAGTTTCTGTCATTTCTGTGCCAATGACCAATTATGTCTGTACAGAAAATGGCTTCTCTGAATGTGCCTGTGGCTAGATGGATGGTAGACAGGACGTGGGGCTGAGAAGGGCAGAGTCACTCTAAAAATCAATAGCAAACAGAACTGCCTGTGCTAGATATTTTGTTCCTCATCCTGTCTCCTGGGAAACAGAGCAGATGCAGGATAAGGACAGATGATCTTATTCCCAGGGGTTTGGATATGAGTCCTTTCTCCTTGCTGCCTCCTCTTCCTACAGCAAGTATGTACCGTGGAGCTTTTGCTTAACTTTCAGATGCTGTAATTCCCATATTTTCTATTGGAATTCTTTTTTTTTTTTATGTTTCAACAAGACATTTTCTTACTTGTCCACAGATAAATCCACTTAAAAGTACTGAGTTCAAAGACATTCTGTGGACACACTCTTAATTTCTTCTGTATTTCCACAACACCACAGAAGAAAGCAAGATCTGTACATCACTGGTATCAAGGCTTACACTTAAAACATCAGTGAGTTGATTGTGTAATTCACAGGATGGATTGTGTGTCTTAGAAAAGACAGAGGTCTTTTCTGTCACTTACCTGAGAGCAAATATCCTTAATAACTCAATCTGTGAGCGTCCAAAAGCTCTAGAACTGAGACTGATAGCCCAGATGAGAAGAGTTTGAGAGAACGGTTTTAAATGAACTTTGTCCCTTCTCAATCCTATACTACTGCCTGTTCCCCATAGCAGTTGGACAACCTCAAGGAGCTGCCTTTCATGTGACAGTTCTGCCCAAGACCTACATGGGGCCCATCTCTAACCTAGCCTACCCACACTCAGTGTACCCCCTATATTTAGGGGATGTGAAAGGAGGCCTTACAAAGAAGCATTGTAGGTGTCTATTTCTGAAGAAAGCAATTCCTCCTACATCTGTATATAGGTTTTTTATTGACCAGTATAGGTATAAAAAAAAAAAACAACAGTGAGGGGATGCTATTAGTTTGACAAGTTTGGCAAACACCACTGAATCACATTGTGTTCTGAAGGTTTTCCTCATGCCAAAAAGACTGGATTCAATTTAGGTAATTTAGGTAATTTATGCAGCAACTGGCTAAGAAGGCAGTTACCTCATTGGTATGTAGGTCATTACAGATATTCTGAGGCTACAATTTTACTTTAGTGTGATGCCTTGAGAGGCTACCCTAGAACAGAGGCTAGACAGTGTTAAA